>SNQJ01S0041595.1:16784-36219 GCA_010110895.2 Picea sitchensis | reverse complement strand
GTGCGACATTTAGATTTTCGGCCTAAGAAATGGGTCACGGGCTGGATCCCATCCAAGAGGTGGGTGGCTCAAGGGGGGACGCACAGAACAACTAGACCTCGGCCTTCAACCATTCATGGGTATCTCCCTGCCTTATGGTGTTAGGAACACTTGACTTGGAGGATTTTCAGTTCCCTATTTGACAACTTCTATTGTTTTGACAATGTGAGAACCAAATAACGGGGAGTTATTTGGATGCCTATCCCCGAACTCCTACCTAGACTAAAAACTTTCTTTTCGCACCTCCTGTGGAGGAAAACTTAGTGAGTTTTTTAGAAATTTTTTAGATATGGTTGTTTGAGAGGTTAGGGGTGTGAACCAATCTCGTTGAAATTAAATGGGAGTGGATAGTTTCATCAAGAAAAGGGTGGGGTGTTTTAGAATCCCTTTGGAGGAAACTTACTTTGACCTCCACGGTACAAGAAGAAAACCATGTGAGTGATAAGTGACTTTTGTGTGTGA
This sequence comes from Picea sitchensis, assembly GCA_010110895.2. NCBI lineage: Eukaryota > Viridiplantae > Streptophyta > Pinopsida > Pinales > Pinaceae > Picea > Picea sitchensis. The sequence goes on along the minus strand of SNQJ01S0041595.1, from coordinate 35,718 downwards.
ATGAGTGAAAGTGTGCCAATGTTTTAATGAATTAGGTGTCACCTTGCTGCATGTGGACTTCGTTTGGTCCTTACAAGTGTTGATTACCTAATTAACTAAGTGTCTTTGGTACAACCTTGCGAAATTCAAAAGTCCCTAGGAAACTAGCGTGTGGACATGTGGGTCATTTACTATTCCTTTAACTCCCTATTGTGATTTAATCTAAGAAAATCTTTGAAACTATCCTAGATTGTGATCATGTGGGCATGTATGGGCCCATTACAAAACTTTTAAACTTCCCTAGTGATTTAATCTAAGAAAGTAAATTTCAACACTATCATATCTTTGTAGCATGTGGGCATGTATGGGCCCATTACAATCTTAAGATGTGTCTGAAAAATAAACTAAGAGGAGTCCCAAGAAGGGTTGTTGTCCTCTCCTAAAGGTTTTAATCTTCTTAAGGGAGATGAAATTGTCCCACAATCTTTTTCTGATTCTCAAGGTCACTTGGAAGCGCGAGAGAAGAGCATACTAAACAATTGTTATCCAACTTCTAGTCCCAATGAAAGTTTTATGTGATTACAAATGATTTACAACTTATACTTTTAGTCAAAGCAAGCCATCCATGTGGCAAAATGAAAGCAAAAAGAGGAAAAAATGATTTTAAACCCCCTAAGTTCCTATGTATTTTGGCTAATCCCTTTATATGAAGAGGGAACTAAGTGTGGTGCAGCTTAAAACATGCATGAAATCACTTTTAAGAAGGCTAAGGGCCTTCCCCAAATCTCAAAAAACCTTACAATGTGTATTTTTTGCACAGGTGCGCGGGTTGCAGTGTAGACAGAGGTGCACTGAGTGCCTGTGCATGAACCGAAACAAGCTTATAGGCGCAAGTGCGCAAAACAAAACTGTGACTTAGGCGCATGTGCACACGATGCGCGTCTGTGGGCCAAAAAAATCGCGCACAGTTGACACATGGCCATGAAAGAAAATTCCAAATGGAATTCTCTCAATTCAACTTGGAATTGGATGTTTTGCAAGTCGGCTTAGGCCGGTTAATGCACTTGCATGTTAAATAAACCAAAATAAGAGCTATAAAAAACCCAAATGGGGTAGGAAATTGATACCTTTCCTCAATGGAGTTGCCAATCTATTGCGCCTATTTCATCACCTTAGTGAGCAAAACATAGTTGCTTGCAAGCTTAGTTGGGTTTGCTAAGCAGGACAGTTGTAAGGAAAAGGGTTAGAGAAAGAAATATAAAAGAACAACTAAGAATTAAACTAAGAAACAAAATAACAACTAAACTAATGAGCATAGAGACATAAGGACAAAAGAAACAATAAGACCCATGTCACCAATGGTAAGGTTGATATTAGTGAAAGAAAACACCAAGAAGAAAGAGGACTGTGAGTCCCTTCTTCCTCCAAGGGAGGGCTCTTAGACCCCCACAAATAAGCTCTTCTTACAACTTTGAATGAAAATGGTAAAATAATTCTTTGCTAATCCACTCAAGGGGTGAGATGGATTGCCCAATGCAATGATGCTAGTATACTCTTGATGAGAATAGAGGATTCCTCAAGAGAATAGTAGCAGCATAACTTTGCTATTGAATTCCTTGAAAAAAGAAGTGCACCCATGGCCTTTTTATAACACCTCTTTGAGGTATTGTGCAACCATCTTGTAGTGTGTAAAGAGGATAATTAGGGCATTTTCAGGTCTTTGACCAGCCACCTAGTCGGATCCAGTTCAGATTTGAGTGTCAAATCAACTTGGAAGCTGAACCAGAAGTGGGTGGGAGGCTGACCACTCTCATAAATGCGTCGTTCTCAGATGTGTGTGGCTTTTAGCGACCACAGTCATGCATCAGGCGCATGTGCACTTTTCCTACGTTTATGTTTTGCGCATGTGTGTGCGCGCCCTGTGTAGTCATAGCGCACTTTAATTTTCTCACTGATTGTATAGTTTTTGACCCTTTGGAAGTGCTTTTGTGGTAATTTTGGTCCATGGGCAACCTCATAACTGTTTGGCGATGCTGAATTCTTGTAACCATTTGCGGACGAAATTTCAGTGATAACACCCCATTTGTGACAATATTTAATTCATATGGCCCTAGCCAATGCATCCTAAACTCTTACCAGGGTATTACAAAAATTTGTTGTCATAGAGAAGAACTAGGTCTCCCTCCTTAAAGCTCTTCTTTTTAATATGTCTGTCATGCCAAGATTTGCCCTTTGCTTTCTATACTTCCTCGTGAAATCCTGTCATAATATATCCTCTTCCATTTCCATTAATTGACTTAACCTCTCATGTACTGCGCCTCTTTCTATCATGTTGGTAATTGTTGCTACGTGCAAAATGGGTACCAAAAATTCTAATGGCACCACTGCTTCTTGTCCATACACCAATTTGAATGGTGTATAAATTCTTACATGTGGTCATGTATGACCATAATACTGCTGGTATTTTCAAGTCCCAATCATCCCTATTAACATCGCAAATCTTAGTAAGAGCATTTTCCAAAATCTTATTAAAATTTTCTACTGTCCCATTTACCTGAGGATGATATGTTGTACTCTTCTGGTGATAGACTTCAAAATCCTCAGTCATACCCTTGATGTTATTATTAATAAAATGAGTGCCTTGGTCACTCATCAAAATCTCTGGACATCCAAATATGGTGATCACTTGTTCAAATAAGAAGTGTGCTATTGTCTCTGCACTACAATCTTTGATAGGTGCTGCTTCTGCCCATCTTGTTAAGTATTCGGTCACAATAATTATATATATTTTTCCTCAACTTTTTGCTGGTGGATTGATAGGTCCAACAAAGTCTATTTCCCCTTTCTCAAATACCTACATAGTTACTTGTGGTCTTAGGGGCATCTCATCCCTTCTGTTGGGTTTTCCAACCCTCTGACAGACATCACAATTCTGACAATATTCCTTGACAACTTTATGGACTATTGGCCACCATAATCCTGCACGCAATACCTTCTACGCGGTAGATTTACCTTCATAGTGTCATCCAGCTATACCTTCATGAGATTCTACTAAAACCATGGGTCATTCATGTTCCAATACACACCTTCTTAAAACGATATATGCGCCCATCTTGTATAAATGACCTGCAATGAGTTGATAGTCTACAACTCTTACTACTAGGTTTTTCTTCTACATGGTGCTCAAGTCCTGTGGCACAACTGTTATACTTAAGTATTCAATAATATCAACGAAGTATTCATCAACTATCTGTACTAAAAATAATTGTGCCTCAGGGAAGTTGTATTCCAAGTTAGTAGGTTCTTCTCCATTGGTTACCCTTGATAGGTGATCAGGTCCTGCATTCAGCTTCCCTAGTTTCACTATCACTTCGAAATTGAATTCTTGGAATAATAACAACCATCTACAAATCCCCCCCCCCCCNCACTAACATTGACTTGCTGATAGTCCTCATTCCACTGAAATTTGGTGTCCTTCTTTAACATATGTTTCCATTGGTGCAGTAATCTGCACATACCCCTTTATAAATTTCATGTAATATCATGTATGTCCCAGTGTTTCTCTTAACTAGCGCACTGACTTTGGTGGTGGTAAATTCATAATGACTGCAATCCTAGAAGGGTCAACCAATAAACCTTGTTTACACACTATATGTCCCAACAATATCCCAAAAGGTGTACCAAAAATGCATTTTTGATGTTTAATGATATCTAACATTGTCTGCATCTTTCCAACATTAGTCTTAACACTTCTACATGGTCCTTTAAAAGACTATACACAGTCCAATCATCTAGATATACTTCTAGAAACCGATGTATGAATTCCTTAAAAGCAACTAACCTTGAAAATATAGCTAATTCACTCTTCAACCCAAAGGGCATGACTGTATATTGGTAGGATCCCCATTCTGTAGAAAAAGTAATCTTATACCTATCCTCTGAAGCTATTTTAATCTGATGGTATCCTGAGAATCCATCTATGAATGAATATGCTTCCTGGTCTCCCACATTCTCTAAGACCTCATCTGTAAAAGGGGCATGGAAAGGGTCATGTAAGAAAACATCATTGAATTTCTACAAGTATACACAAATCCTTATCCCCCCTTGCTTCTTTTCCTAGACTACCATGGGGATGATCCATTCAGATTCCTCCACTGGTTCTATAATACCAAATTCTAACATTCATTTAATTTCTGCTTTCACTTTCTTCTTATACACTAGATTCATTCTGTAAGGTCTATGTTTAATAGGTACAACCTCAGGTTTGAGGGGTATCTTCATCTCACCTAGCTCCCCTATTATGTCTTTCATCTCTGTAAAGGTTGTTGGAAACAGGTCACTGTATTCACGCAGTAACTTTGTTATTTTTTCTAATGTTTGCTCGTCCCAATAGTCTCCAATACTTTCCATTTTAGGATTGTCATTCATCCCAATGTTAAATTTCTTAACTTTGAGAGGATCATCTTCATCTAGTGCTTCCTATTCGACATGATAACATGAGAGTAAATATTTCACTGTTTGTATGTTCTACTATTGATATTATGTCATGATTTCAACCTCTGGTTCATAAAAAGATATCACTCCCGATATCAGCTTCAACGCTAAATCAATTTTGGGGTTCTCATGTTCAAATAAGAAGGTTACTAAAAAATTCTACTTTAATCTTGTCCATTATGTAGTGCCTCTGCAGATCTTCTGGTCTATGTAATAGTTCCATGGGATCCCTTCCAATGTATGAATAAAGTGATGAGGCCATTCTTCTGGTGGTGTCATCCTCCATTGTGTTCTACACCTCTCCAAGTGTTCCACCGGTGTTCCTTTCCCATCATACTTCTACACTATATTGCTCCCCTATTCTGCACCAAATCTAATGCACAGTAGTCGTTTACACTGATAACAGTCCTGAATTGTTTCTTTGTATGCACCCCACCATCTCGTAGGTGTTTCCTTGAGTGCAATATCTAGGGCCAAGAGCCCATGATTTTCTAATACTTACGCTTCATATTTTTTCAAGAATTCCTCTAAGTCATTTATCTCATGAAAACTAGGAGGTTCTCTTATCTCTGTACCAACCCATCTTACTGCGCATTCGATTCTTGTGCACCTCCTTGTGGAAAATTCAAGTAATCGATGTTTCCAATTCTACACACCCGTGTCTAAGTTAGAAGCACATGATGTAATGTTTCTCCAACTGAGTAACCCATCTGTAGTTGGGTTGAAATAATCATCTTCTCTTGTGGTGGTTCTGTACAACTGGTTTATTTCTTCTAGATCCAAACAAGTCGCCTCTACAAACCTTTCTCCTTCTGAAGGATCCAATGGTGCATTGAATCTATATTCTCTTGATTCAAAAGCCATTTTTCTTTTCTTCGGGTTGATTATAGCCTGGCTATCAAATGCCCAGTCCAATCTAAGAAATGATGGGTAAGGTGTTGTGCCATCTACTATCTCTATCACTTGAAAATATGTCATAGTGCGCACTCCATCCAAATCTACTGTCACACCTTTAAGCATTCCAATTTCTGTGTTGATTTTAAAGTTTCAATTGGATAGGTGAATAGCCTAATGTGGGTTCTCCAAAATCTTATTAAAATCTTCTACTATCCCATTTTCCCGAGGATGATATGGTGTACTCTTCTGGTGATAGAATTCAAAATCCTCAGTCATACCCCTGATGTTATTATTAATAAAATGAGTGCCTTGGTCACTCATCAAAATCTCGGGACATCCAAATATGGTGATCACATGTTCAAATAAGAAGTGTGTTATTGTCTATGCACTACAATATTTGACTGATGCTGCTTCTGCCCATCTTGTCAAGTATTCAGTCACAATAATTATATATATTTCTCCTGAACTTTTTGCTGGTAGATTGATAGGTCCAACAAAGTCTATTTCCCATTTCTCAAATACCTACATAGTTACTTGTGGTCTTAGGGGCATCTCATCCCTTCTGTTGGGTTTTCCAACCCTCTGACATACCTCACAATTCTGACAATATTCCTTGGCAACTCTATGGACTGTTGGCCACCATAATCCTGCACGCAATACCTTCTGTGTGGTAGATTTACCTTCATAGTGTCCTCCAGTTATACCTTCATGAGATTCTACTAACACCATGGGCCGTTCATGTTCCAATACACACCTTCTTAAAATGATATATGCGCCCATCTTGTATAAATGACCTGCAATGAGTTGATAGTCTACAATTCTTACTACCAGGTTTTTCTTCTACATGGTGCTCAAGTCATGTGGTGCAATTTCTATACTTAAGTATTCAATAATATCAACGAAGTATTCGTCAACTACCTGTAATAAAAATAACTTTGCATCAAGGAAGTTGTATTCCAAGTTAGTAGGTTATTCTCCATTGGTTACCCTTGACAGGTGATCAGGTCTTTCATTCAGCTTCCCTGGTTTGATTATCACTTCGAAATCAAATTCTTGGAATAATAAAAACCATCTATAGATCCCCCCCCCCTTTACACTGACTTGTTGACTAGATATTTGAGGGTGGAATGGTCTATGAACATTTAAAAGTGTTTACCAAGTAAATAATGCCTGAATTTCTGAAGTGCAAATACCATGGATAGGCATTCTCTTTCCTTGGTTTTGTAATTCTACTAAGATTCTAAAAAAAATCTTCTTACAAAGGCTATATGATGGTCTAAGTCCACTGCTCTTGGTTGTGCTAAAATTTCTCCAAGTGTTATGGTTGATACATCTACGTGCACATGAAATGTCTTTTCCAAATCTGGAAATACTAATATACGTGCTTTCACCATATTTTCCTTTAGAGTGTCCAATCCTTGCTGACAGTCCTCATTCCACTAAAATTTGGTGTCCTTCTTTAACATTTTCTTCCATTGGTGCAGTAATCTGCACATACCAATTTATAAATTTCATGTAATATCATGTATGTCTCAGTGTTTCTCTTAACTGGAGCATTGACTTTGGTGGTGGTAAATTCATAATGACTGCAATCTTAGAAGGGTCAACCAATAAACCTTGTTTACACACTATATGTTCCAACAAACAAGTCACCTCTACAAACCTTTCTCCTTCTGAAGGATCCAATGGTGCAATGAATCTATATTCTCTTGATTCAAAATCCATTTTTCTTTTCTTCATGTTGATTATAACCTGGTTATCAAATTCCCAGTCCAATCTAAGCAATGTTGGGTAAGGTGTTGTGCCATCTACTATCTCTATCACTTGAAAATATGCCATAGTGCGCACTCCATCCAAATCTACTATCACACCTTTAAGCATTCCAATTGGTAGCACTCTGTGTTGATTTTATATTTTCAATTGGACAGATGAATAGCCTAATGTGGGTTCTCCCATACACTCCCATGTCTTCTTAGTCAAGACATTTACTTCAAAGCTTAAATCTAGTATAATATATTCCACGTTGAAATCCCCAATGTTAACATTCAATCTAAATTCTCTGCTTGTCCTTCTTCTTGTATGGAGATGAGTGAGTGTTTTTCCCTCTAACTTCCATTCTACCTATGTTTTTCATCTTTCTAGTATATTTTGTAAAACCTTAACAGATGATGGATCATTCAATAACTTAACACAAGATTGTAGAAAAGTCTTTATGGTACTTAGTTGCTCTAAAGGTTGTTCTTTACTAGTATGGTCCATTGAAGATGGCATCTTGTACATTAGTGTGTTTTGAGTTTGTTGTGTGACTGATGTAGACACAATGTTCTGCTTGAGAAGCTCCTGTCTGACCTCCTTAAATGTTTCCTTTTCTTTTTGCATGTCAAATTGCTTCTGTGGCTCAGTATTCTTCTTAACCCATTGGTGTTGAGTTAGATCTTGTTTTGATGCATCAATTCCTGTCTTGGCACCTCCTCGAGTGACTATATTTATGTTTCTCCCATCATCCCTGGCTTCTGTATAAATCCACTTGATATTCTAGTTGTTCTAGTTCCTTTTTTCCTGGATCTTTCCCAAGAGTGTTGGGCATTCTTCTGTGTTTGGTATGTTGCGCGACAATACATACATGTCACCGATGGAAGTGGAAAATCTCTTGCATAATGTCCTGGTTTTGGGTAGTTATGGCACACTACTGGTCCTCTTCCTTGTCCAAATCCTCCTCTACCTCATTCTCCACCTTTGTATCCACCTCGATCTCCTCACGGTGCGTTGTACTGGGGTACCTGGTTAAACTACATGGGGTTATACTGTGGTTGTGCATTGTTGTACTGTGGCTGCACATTGTTGTATGGTGGTGGTACAAGGATGAAATGAGGTGCAGCTTTTCATGTCATCATTTATTCTTTCACCCTATAAGTGTCTGAAGTTCTTTCTCTCATCAACTCCATTGTTCTACAATCCTTATCATTATGACCCACTAATTTTCAAAAATTGCAATATGAAAATTTTCGCATTGTTTTATACTTCTACATCATTGGATAGTGATATGGATCATGCCCATGCATCTTACAAATATCACACCATGGTCCTCCTGTTGGCAAGGGGTTTAGAACCCCTATTTCCATGTACTGCGCAAAAGTTGGACATTCATTCTTATGGTGTCCTTCTGTCGTGCATAGAGTACACCAAACAACTTCTCTTTTCTCTTTGCCCTTATTCTAGTTAAGTTGAAATGTTAGATTCTTCAAATCCTCCTTCAACTCCTCTATTGTTGGATCTGTCTGTTGATAATGGTTATTTTCTAGTTGCAGGGCTGCCTGCAGAGCCTCTACCTGAGTTTGGAACCTCTGTTGTCTTAACAGATACTTCAAGTGTGGTAAGAATGAGTTCACAAATAAGTGCCTATGTTGCATGTCAGTAATTTCATATTTCAACTTACTTTTAGACAATTGAATCTCTGATCAATCTCCCAAATAGACTTACCTGGTTTCTGCCTGATTTCAATCATTTCATTCATGTACTGGTCTTCTGATCTTGGCTTCTGAAATTCATTTACTAATAGTTTTTTCACATCTGCGATAGTCTTTGGTACTCTTCGTGGACTGTTTACATCCAGGCTCATGTACCAATCCAATGCGCGGTTTCTTAGTGTGATATCTAAGTGCGAGAGATTTGTATCCTCGTCTGTGATCTTATTTGCTTCACAGATCTTCTCACAAATGAATAAGTGTTTTTAAGGGTCCTCTAATGCCTCTCCCTGAAATTCTGGTAATCTGATCATGGGATCATATCCTGTCATTTTGAATTGTGTTGAACTATTGCCCCTGCGCGGTGTAGATAATTGATCGTTACTTCCTGAACTTACTCCCCCAGTTGATTTTCCTTAAATGGATCCCTGTCATGTTGTTCTTCTTCCACTAAAATTCAGTTTTCTAAACATTGGTGTTCTTTCTGGTGTATTAGTCGCACATGGGGTTGTATGTTCCACACTGACACTGACCTGTATTGGAGTTCTGCCTTCTGTTATTGACCTTGGACCTCCTGTTTTTATTTCATATGTTGCACACATGATTTCCTCAATCTGCTCCACAACCCAGAGATCCTCTACCTCTTCTTCATCGCTCTCCAAGCCTTATTTGTTGGTTATGGCTCTCTTCTTGTTATTCATTTTATATTGGTAGGGTATTTCGCTGCGCGTCTTTCCAACTTTTTCCATTTTCTACTTTATCTGATCATATTCCATCACGATTGGGTCCATGGCCTCCTTCTTCTTTCCATTATCCATATCCCTGTCCATACCTCAACCTCCTTTCAGTGCTTCCCCCCTTCCCCCATGCACATAGGGAAGTTTAACTGTCTGATTCTATGGTGATCACACCATTGTCATACAATGAAATCTTGATTGAAGTATACAACAATATGATGTACCTACCTATGGGTCATTTTAGAAAATCCTACTCTGCTACGGTGTAGGACTTCACGGTATCTATTGAAAATTATGTGATAGACCCTGCAACAATATTGTCTAACCAGAAATCTATTGCACGCATAAATTTGTTATTAACTTGTTGTAATTGCACGATCTCCACAGGATTCCACACCAACTGTCTGATTCGATTTGTAGGGTAGTTTTCCTTTAACCTCAATACCCACTCTTGTAACAAATGTGGGAAATCACAAAAAACTACCTCATGCAAATCAATAAACATGTATTTTTTGATATATTTGCGCGATGTTAACTTAGGGTTTTTGTTATCCTTTTGCGCAAACTTAAGTTTCTTTGTTTTGAACCATCTTTTAATTTCCGCCTTCGTTGGATTCCATGGCATGAACGCTCCTTTCTATACTTTAATCCTCCGTGCATTTCTTCCATGGATCCCGTCCACTCAATCCTGTGCATTTCCATTTGGAAACAAAATCGTTTGTTGGTTAACTTCTTCTTGGGCTAACCCAGGTTCTGATCTCAAACATGTTTCCAACAAAACCCTCAAAATTATCGGTCCTCCTAGTAAATCAAAAGGAAACGTCGTGCACAGGGTGTACAATGCAATCTCACCCGAGATAGCTTTTATGGGGGACTGCAATACTCAGGTGTTTGCAGTCTAGGAATGAGTGGGGATTGTGGGTGGCTTCTTTCTTCCTTATGCATTATCCTTGTTAATCATTCATCTAATTATATGATTTATTCATCTTTAAAGGTATGCATGAATGTTGATATAACTACTTCAACTCTTCATTCTTAAGCTAATAAGTAACATAAAATTAAAGAATTCATTAACAATCACACAGAACACAAGATTTACCATGGTTCACAAGATCTGGCTTCTCCGATCTTTTATTTATTCTGCTACAAACTCTTGTGTTGCATGCATTACATCTTCAGTAATATAATCAAAATGAGGATAGGAACACTCTATGAGGCTGACTATATCATACCATGCTCCTCATCCTGTGATCTAACCCTTAAAGAAAAATGTATTCGACCCTTCTACAAGACTCATTACAAACTTGCTTACAATTATCGACTGAACCCTTGAACTTCTTGAACCTTTTACCTATTGATCCACTACCTCGTGGACCCTGACCTGGACCTCCGAGGTCCTTATTTATACTACTTTATAGGATTATAGACATTACAATCTTTGTCAACCACCCTAACCTTATTACGGTTAGTCTTGTCTTTCTGCGCACCATGTTTCTTTTCCTCCTGCATGCTACTTTTCCTTCTTTTTTCTACATGTTGTTTTCTTGCCACTTGTTGTGCACGCTTCAAAATTAGGTCTTTCTTTCCAAAAATAGGTATTTCTCCAAAACATATTTTTCTCCAAAAATAGGCCTGCACCAAAAATAAATTTTCTTCCCAAAATAGATCTACACCCAACATGATTTCACCGTGTCTGTATCATTTCCCCATGGAGGGAGCAATGATACCATATTTATGTGCAATGTTTAGATACAAAAATATCTCAACTTAATTGAACCTTTGATTGCAAGTACTATATATATATATATATATATATATATATATATATACTCGGGCTTTAGCTATAATTTTTATTACAAGGCAATGTTCATCTATATGTATATATTCTTCCCAAGTGACTGTAATGTCATGAATGAAGCTTCATCAACAATTACCTTATAACGCATAATGCCTTCACAAGTTCCTTGTTCTTATGACCAATCTTCACTTCCACGTAATGATATTCAGTAAAAAAAAAATGAGATAGCTCTTAATTAAACATATATTAGTTCATTGCAAAGGAAGGTAAGAATAATATAAATCCATACAATACCAAACACTTTTCCCCATGATATAACCACACAAATTTGAAATACGAGATGGAAAAATGATGTGAAGGAAACACAATTGAGAATGTTTATGGTTTCAGTGACCATTTCCTTAATGGATCACACTACCACCCAACTCACCATCCAACATCATTCAAATGTTCAACCAACACTCACACACCCTCAAGGAAATGAATATAACAATCAAAGGGTGCATACGGTTTGTATGAACTACGTACAACCTCAAACCTCACCCAGAAAATGTGTGCAACCTCACATGCTCATTCTCTTGTTGCATACAACCATGGTAAATCAAACAATTTGTTGTGTATGTGGCTTCACTAGTCCCCGTGCTACCAAACATAATTAGAAACTCAATATATTAGTGTAATAGGCAATTAATGGTAGTGACAAATCTCCAATATCAAAGTAAATCAAATGATGGTCAATACATAGTTGTTGGTGTTCTTCAATTGATAACGGGGATTGAAATTCTAAGTAAATTAATAGAGCTATAGCTAGGAAAATAATTTCACTCCATTCAAATAATCACATGCAATGATTTAACTACAAAGAAACTTATAGTAAATCAAATACATAATTTAACAAAATAATAAGATCAAACACACCATAAACACAAAGATCTTACTTTGGAAACCCAACTTAGAAAACTAGCTTCGAATGGTTGTTCAATTTTCATTTTGGAAATCTCATGTTAGAGTGCAACTCATAGCTCTATGGCATCCTCACCTCTTTGCCACGAAAAAATCCCTTTGTGAGTGAAACTGCAATAAGTTATAGGAAGAGATGGGGGTAATGGGAAGGCCAAGCATATTTTTCCTTTCCTTTCCCTTTCCCCAACTTTCTCTCCTATTTTCATTTTTATTTCTCATTTAAAGTCTTTCTCATTTTCTTTTTTACATTTAATTTATTTATTTTTGCATTGTTTTTCTTGTTTTCTACCTTCATTAATTTTCAAATTTCTTTCGTCTATTGATCTTTACAAACCACTTGTATTATTTGGATCCATTTTGGATTGAAGGTACACACCAAAGTTGGGTTATAAGGTGCTTAGGGAGGTAGATGGTGTAAAATAATTGGAATGGTGGTTTAAAATGACATGAAATTTTAAGTTACCACAGAAGACTAGGATTTTCACATGGCTTATTCTTAGAGACATAATACTTACCTGGGAATTTATGCAAAGGAAATGTTGGTATGGACATGGCATGAATCCTCCTTTTTCAGATATGCGAGGAATCTCATGATTGCTTGTTTGTTTCATGTTCATATTATGGTTTTGTATGGAAGGAGGTTGAAGGTTTTATAGGACACATAAATGTTTGGAGGGCACTATTTGTGAATGATTATCTCAAATATTGGTGTGAGAATGTAACTCTAAATCCATTTAAATCTCTTGCACTCATCATAGCCTAGGGGATTTGGTTGAGTAGGAATTCTGCTCTATTTGAAAATTGAATTATAACTCCTTAGGTGTGTGCTTCTTAGAGTTGGTCAATTCTCAAAAGTTTTAAACACTTAAAGGATGGGAAACCTCCTATACTTTTATGGGAATCTCAATGGGAACCACCAATAGGTGGTGGTGGTGGGGTAAATTTTTTCTTTGATTTACATTTTATAAAATTCAACACTGGTATTGGTTTGAGCATAGACAATAAAGTAGAACAATTGGCATTCAAATTGGTACTAACTTTAATTGCAAAAAAAGGGGTCAATAAAATTCCAGTGATGGGGGATTCTAAGGTGGTGATTGACTAGATCAATGGATCTAGTTGTATGCTTAACTTTCTTTTGAGAAATATATTTGAAGAGCTTTCAAATATGAAATATGAAATATAAAATTAATGATATTTCCTTCTACCTTGTCTATAGAGAAAGGAATACAATAGTAGATACTTTGTCAAATGAAGGCTTGCAAATGGCTCCCGGTAGATGAGAGATTTACTCGAGAAACATATGGTGTGTTGGATTCTCTCTTCATCATGTATCACATTCATTTACAAGCTCAAGGATACTAAATAATTGATTTCACATGGGAAATTATCTTTTTATCCCATTTTGAAATCAAAATTTTAGGTAACCATCCAACGTTGAATAAATTCATAATCATTCCAGACTTTAAAATTATGGCACATTTTGGAGCATTAGGAAGGTTATCTGGGAGAGTATGATCCTATTCCTTTTATATGATTTTGTATTACTTTGGAGATGTTGGAGTTTCTTTTTTCTTTTATGTTGATGGAGCTACTATTTAGACACAATTTTGCTATGATTTTGATATAATTGAAAAAAGACTACATGCTTGGCTTTTATGATGTAAAGAACAGACATCAAATCATGTTAGTATAATAATTTGACATCATTACATGAAATATAGGAGATGATAGTTCGGGGACTACTACAATACTTTTCTATGATGAATAAGTGGTATCTTCTTCCCTTAGTTTTGATCATGTACATGAATGAGAGCTGTCATCTACAAAAATGTAAGTTTGTTATCATATATATATATATCACCAAAATCAATTTAGAATTGACTTCACTGTAATAGTAACGAGTACATCAAAGTTCTACTCCTTTAACAATTATAATAATCACATACACATGTTTAACAAATTAGCAAAAATTGTGGTCGAAGCACATAGAGAAAATTAGAAAAAGAAGAGCCTGGTTGATATCATGCCATGTTCTATGTGGATGTGAGATACTACTAAACCTTACAATGACTAAGTAAAAAATGTGATCATTAGAAAAGTTANATTAGCAAAAATTGTGGTCGAAGCACATAGAGAAAATTAGAAAAAGAAGAGCCTGGTTGATATCATGCCATGTTCTATGTGGATGTGAGATACTACTAAACCTTACAATGACTAAGTAAAAAATGTGATCATTAGAAAAGTTAATAATATAATGTTGGATTGAGTATACTCGATAATAAATTCCAAGAATCAAAAGGAAAAAAAACTGCATTAGTTATCGAGGTGGAGAGAATACCCTGAAACCTTTGTTCTCCAAATATGTCCCCACTGTAGGATAATTAAAATTTGGAAGATAAATTTCAGCAAAGGGGGTGAAGCTACATTAGACTACCCTGAATTAGAAGGAGGTTGTGATACTATAGGTCGAACTTGAATGGATTCTATCTGAAATATGATGGCTTTGACTTCATCTTGTGCATGTCTCATGGGAAATCATTGTTAAATTAAGATGTACATGATGGATGAAACTGTACAACGAGACCACTAACTTGAACTTGAATATCACAAAGAGCCAATGACAAGTTTCTCTCTGCCGAGTCTCTATGATTACTAAGCAACTTGAATTTCCCATCTTCCCCATGAGGAGGATGCAAAAAGGCCCTAGCCAACCCAGAATGAAGCAATACTTGCAACCTCCCCACTGCAAAAATATGGCCGAGACTTACACTTCATGAAAAAGACTGAACCAAGAGTCCCCCAATCATAAGCAACTTTCCATGCACTGATAGAATGGCTCAAAACTAACTTATACTTGCCAGATCAAGATCCCAAAAAATAGAGCCAATTCAAAGCTCCCTCGGGGTGAAAAGACACTCCACTAAACTACATGAATCATGAGGGTGGAAAACAAGACATGGTCAGATGAGCCATAATTGCAACAAACATGCCATTCAGAATCTACACGAAAAAATTTAATTGATTCCATACAACCAACATTCTAGAAATAAAGGAGATCCCACTGCAAGCTCGCGAGAAGCATGGGAGGGAGATGTACGATGGATATAGAGACATAAGTAGTATTTGAAATGATAGGGAGTGTGTAATCTGATTATCGTCGCATGGGAAAGGGATTACCATGTGGATACTCCATGCTATGAAATGATTAAGTGTATTCATTAATGTATTGGATTAAAGGAACATTGATCATTAATCTTTAAAACACCAATTTTTAAAGTTGTGGCCACATTTATGTAATGGTAAGAAAGACCATTGTTTTTCTGAGAAATATGAAAAAAATATACCAGGGTAATGGTTTGTAGTGTCACTCTAACTATTTGGATAATGGAGCTCAATTGGGTATATTTTGGGGAAGATCCCTCAATGAAATGTCAGATTGTGTTTTTAGAATCACCTAAGATAATGCGATGTTGAACTTGGTTGTCACTTGCAAGTAGAACACCATGTAACATGGCATAGGCTTTTGCCCGGTTATTGGTGGCCTCGCCTAAACTCCAAGAGAAATTGGATTCCACTATTCCTCTGGGTCCAAAAAGAACCCCACCCGCTCCTACCACACCAAGGTTTCTTTTTTATGCTTCATTAAATATAGAGTATAGGCTAATTGATAATGATGTCATCACTGTAATTATGAAGGAGAATACTGAAGCTGCTAGTACAATCTGGGGTGGACTGAAAAATGAGAAGAAAAATATAGAGGGAACCTTTAAAACCAAATCTCCTACCATCTATCCAAATATTGAGGAAGGGAGAGCTTAAGATGGTGCAATTTAAAGTGTTTGGCCAATAGGGAAATGGCTTTAGCAGCAACCAAACCTGGAAGCGAATTTTCTCTATTGAAAATCGATATGTTCCTTGCAAGCCATATCTGCCAACAGATGAACTTTAAAAGTGTGATCTAGATTCTTTTAAAGATGGGATTATGAAGGAAAGAACCTAGGTAATGTGACCGCCACTAACCCAAAATATGTTCCACAGAGTCTGACCATATAATTTTGTGATTGATCTCCTACAATGCAACTTTCCAAAAAACCATAGAGAAATAACATTCCAAGAAAAGATGAGAAGATGATTACTCTCAAAACAACAAAGAAAACACCTAGAGGGGCCTTGAATACCCCTCGTGCACAAATTCTCCCCTGTAAGGATCTTCCCATGAGCAAGGGTCCAACAAAAGATGTTAATTTTATGGATATCATCCAAACTCCATATGTTGGACTATAATCATGACTTAGGTGGGAGTGATGATTGATGGAGATGGAAATTGTAAACCTTATGAACCGAATATCCTTGACGTCCCCATCCTCTTGAATCTGGGTCATTAACATGAAGAGGGGATCCCCATTTTATCTTGAGGAATAATGTTTGGGATAGATCTTGCAGCTAAAATGGGACATCACCCAAATCCCATCCTATCCCAGGCCCGGATGACCTAGAACAAGAAGAAATATTGAAGAGAGTAGTCTTGTCCTAATCTTTCAACCAAGATTGAAGAGGGAGGACAGATGGGTCTCGAATTAGAGGAGGCTTCCCCATTATGCTATCTTGCCACAAGTCGGCATTCTTGTCGTTCCCTGGAATCCACGTTAGGAGACTTTAGAGGAGAGGGAGGGAAGCCTTTAGTAATATCCAAACTTGAGAACCCCTTAGAACCATTGGAGTCCAATCTACGCTACAAAGCTAATATTTAGTAAAATACTTAAAGAGAATTTCTTTTTTCCACCACTCATTTTTTCCCATGATAAGCCTCCAAAACAACTCGGCTCCAAGTGTTATGTTCATCACACCTAGATCATTCATTCCCAATCCACCATGAGCCTTTGGGGTGCATACTATATTCCAATTAATTAGACGAAACCTTTTGAAGTTGGACTTGCCCCATTTCCAAATAATTTTTCTTAACAAGGAGGAAAATTGAAAAATAGGTAAGTCTGAGAGAACTGACTTTAGAGGAGCTAGACATCCTACCAGATTAAGCCACTGTGCAACCCATTGTTAGAATTTCACCTTGATTTTATAGAGGATGTGATGCCACGAGTATGAGGAAAGGGATTGAAGATCTATAGGCCTAACAAAGTATTTAAAGGAACAACAATTCACCACAAAGGGAAATTGGATGATCCTAGCCATAGTAGAGAGAGTTATGGCACTAACATTCCATGCATAAAGATGAATTTTATCACAATTAACTAGCCCCCCTGAAGCTTCTCTAAACTGATCCAGAACATATTTGAAGCATGAGGCTAAAACAATGGAGGACCCTCATAGAAGAAAAGTGTCATCTTCAAATTGGAAGTGGTTTATCTTCTTGACTCTTACAATTATGATACCTGGGATATTGCCAATATTTCTTTCATGATCCAATGTTCTACTAAGAGCCTCTTCCATTAGGATGTATAATAATAGAGAAAGAATACATCGTTGACTTAGGCCTCTAGATGCTTTAAAAAATGTCACAGGGTGACCATTAACCAAAGGGGAAATCCAAGGACTACATATGCAAGCTGAGACCCATTTGATGAAATTTGAGCCAAAACTGAACTTATGAAGAACCTCAAAAATGAAATTGTGACGAACTCTATTGAGGGAATTCGTCATGTCTATCTTGGTAAACATCCCTGCCCTCCTAGAGTTTCTAGAATGTATTTCTTCTTGCAAACAAATGATGTTGTTAATAATTTGTTTCTTCTCGACAAATCCCCCTTGGTTAGGTGAAATTAGCTTGTGAAGTAACATTTTGTTTCTATTGGTTATGATTTTTGTCATGATCTTATATGAAACATTACATATGGATATTGGCCTAAACCTTGAGAAGGAAGAGGCATTTACCTATTTCGAAATTAGAGCAAGAAAGGCAGATTTGGTTTCTCCTCCCATTCATGCATATTTGTGAACATGTTGGACCATTCTTATAAAATCAAAATTTATTACATGCCAACATATTTTATAGAAGTGAGTAGGGAATCTGTTTAGACTGGGCACCTTATTTGGATCTAGTTGATGGATCGCCTCAATAGTTTCTTCTTCTATGATAGGGTGGATTGGAACTTTGTTTTCATCCATAATGACAAGATAGGGAATATGGGATAGGATCTACTCTCTAATTTCCATCCCTTCTTTGCCTGACTCAAAGTAAAGATCTCCAAAGTGCTTGAAGGTTGCCTCCTTTATTCCTTCAAATTAGGAAATAATCTCCTCTTCTATTGTCTTAATTTGTTTTTACGTTATTCTTCCATAGTATGGCCTTCGATTGACAATGTAATACATATGTGTTTCTATCGCCAACTTGCAAACATGGACTAAAATACTTAAGCTACCACATCTCTTCTTCCTTTCTAAGAGTGAACCGATACTTCTGAAAAACATAGTGTTCTTCTTGTAACAACTCTGGAGTAACCTAATCTTCTTCTAATTTGCTTTTAATATCTTCCAAATATTTATGATATTCTTTGAGTTATATCTTTGGGGATTTGAATTAGAGTTTGTCCCAATCCTTAAGGTCCCTCTTAGTGGCTTGCAATTTCTGCCCCCCCCCCCCC
>SNQJ01S0041595.1:0-16734 GCA_010110895.2 Picea sitchensis | reverse complement strand
CCTAAAAAATAAGAGATCCCAACACCCGATGATTCCAGGAACTTGACACCAACTCAAAGAAGGAAGGGTCATTAAGCCAGAGGGGATTAAAATGAAAGGGGATGGGTTTGAAATATTGGGATTCAGAGAGGAGAGAAATGGAATGATGATCAGGACCGACCCAAGGAAAGATAAGGGAGGATAGAGAGAAGGAGTCAGTAAGGATGAAACTATGGACCGAGAATTTGTCCAACTTAGTTGCAATGTGACTAGGACCAACTCTTCTATTCAACAAGGCAAATATGACTTTGGAAGGATGGATATAAATCAAATACAAGGTGGACATGAGATCTTCCATCCTTTTCCTACAAGTTTCTCTTACAATGGAGCCTCATTTCTTATCTTTAAGATGAAGAGTGGTATGAAAATATACGGCTATTATATAATTTACTCCATAATCCAAATCTTGAATCCCAATGAGAGAATTTGAACAATCTAATTTGTCATGATAGTTATTAGGAATATAGACATTAAACAAGTGCAAAAAATTACCTGAGGGTAGATGAGTGAGCTTGACCAAAATCCAATGTTGAGATGTTTAGTTTTTCTCCAATTGGAATAAATTGGGGTTCCACAAAGTGTAGAGACCTCTAG
The DNA here is from genome assembly GCA_010110895.2 of Picea sitchensis. NCBI lineage: Eukaryota > Viridiplantae > Streptophyta > Pinopsida > Pinales > Pinaceae > Picea > Picea sitchensis. The sequence goes on along the minus strand of SNQJ01S0041595.1, from coordinate 16,101 downwards.
AAACTTCTCGAGAATTAACAACTTCTCCTTTGCTATGCTCCATATATAGGTACTTTATTGAAGGACATTTGTTTCCTTCATTTTCGTCTCTTGGATTAGAAGGACTTGAGGCCCTTCTGACTTGATTAACCTCTTTAAAGAATCTAACTTTTCTTTTCTCCCCGAGCCTTTACAATTCCAGAAGATGTTTTTCATCATTTACTTGAAGATTTGGGTACCCCCCCTTTGGGGGGGATGGATCCGTCCTGTCCCCTTGCAACCTTCAACTCTTTCTTAAATGAGCCTCCAATCATGGTACGAGTTCCTAGATCCTTTTATTTATCAACTAACTCTTCTCTTTTATGTTTATTTTTCCTTCTTCCCACTTTCTTGATAGGGGCATTTTGAGTGATTTCTCTGTCTAAATCATCCCCAAATCCATCATTAGTTTCTTCCTAAAAAATGATTGGGATTCCATTCCTACGCTTGGATTTTGAATGGAGGATAATGACTTCCTCTGGATGAGAAGAGTCTGGGTTCAAATCTTGGGGATGGATTATTAGGTTCTCTTCCCTATAGGAGGGGAGGGGGGGCATCCCCTCCTTGTTTAGGATCTTCCTAATTTCCATAGAAACATCTTCAAAATTGGAAAGTGATTCATACAATTGTTTCTATATGTCATTCCTCATCTGTCGAAAGCTGCCTCACTTGCAGCTAAAGAAGATCCAGGAACTGAAATGGAGGGATAGGGCATGAAAAGATCCTTTTTGGGCTAAGACTGTCCACCTTGTTTAGCCGCCAATCCTATCTTCTTAGGGAGTTTCCATTGCTCAGTTGCTTCAACTAGAGAATGATTCGTGTTGGACTTGGGGAATTTTTTAGAAAAATGGCCATACTCGTGACATGATTTGCACTTGAAAGGAAGCTGGTCGTTGTCCACTTGCTACAATTAGGTTCATTTATCAAGGGTAAGTTGAATGGCCTCAGGCAGACCCTTCTTAAGAACTAATTCCACCTAGATGCGGGAACATGTTTGCATTCCATCTCATGGTTCTTCCTGATTGATGTAATGGCCCAAGGCATTGCTAATGCTACTAATTGTGTCATCGTTCCAACAGTGTAGAGGAAGATATGGCAGGGGGACCTAGATGGGGACCATCGAGGGAATGCCATTTTTTGGACAAAAATCAAGTCTCCATTGATTGAGATATATCCCATGAGAACCCATGAATGAAGGGCCACTTCAAAAGATAACATCCCTATCATATTTCTATTCAAACAAGAAAGAAAAAAACCCTCACCCACATAAAGACATAAAGAGTTGCCCCTTGATTAGGAGTTTCAAGTTTTTATCCACCCAAAGGAACATATATTACAGAGGGGGCAAACCCTATGAAATTCTAGATCGGAGCATTTTCAAGGAGCCAAAGAGACAAGCTACATGAATTCGAGGGATGAACTAGGACTTTGAGGATTTCATCAAGTTTTTTCATGAATCTTGAGGGGGGTGGCTTGGTCGTTTTACTAAGAGAAGATACCTGAGAGAAAAAAGATGAGATATGAGGAGGAGGAGGAGGAGGGGGAGGCATATCTCCCCCACTATAGGGAGAAACCACGAGGAATCGTATAACGAGCATGATAGGGTTTGTAGGAAAATCAGTTGTAGAGCGAGGCCACCAAATCATAACACTAAGTCACGGTGCTAATTATTAATAATCAAATTTATTTTTATTATGTTTTACCATGTATAATTATAGAATTATGAATGTTCCTCAATTTTATTTTTGCATTGAAACTAGCCCAAGTCTAGGTTACATCTTTAATTCTAATAAATTAATTGGAGGTAAGAAATTATTTTTTTTAGCATATAATAATAATAATAATAATAAGATAAACCAATATAAATCCATTTTAGTCTCAATCTTTTGATGCACTCATATGTTTTTGTTTATTATTCTTTTTTATCCATCTTAGTGTTTAATAGAAATAAAATGGCTTTTTGATCCACCTTGTTACGTTTAGGATCATTGCAGAGGAGTGTCGTAATGATAAAACTAATCTCCTTTGTTGTTTCGTTGATTTTAGAAAAGCTTTTGACACTGTCCCTAGGACTAACCTTTGGAATAGGTTAGAAGAGATTAAATTCCCTTTCCAGTTAAGATATATTGCAATAAGGATATATGAGAAAGTTATTGCCAAGTTTAGGAATACTGAAGTCTGGTCAGAAGAAATTAATTGTAATATAGGAGTCAAGCAAGGTTGTCCCCTATGCCCTACCCTTTTCGACATTAAGTTAGAAGATTGTTTGGAGGATGCAAGATGTGTTAGCCCAACTCTTGCTAGTATAGTCATCATCCTTATTCTTTATGTTGATGATATTGTTCTTATGGCAAAGAGTCCCTATGACCTAGGTAAGCAACTCATAATCCTCAAGGATTTTTTCTCTAGTATGGGTATGACTATGAACACTAACAAAACATATGTTATGATAATTAAATATAAAAGGATCACCTACTATACTTTTTTATATGAAAACAATAGCTTGGAGGAAGTGCCTTCATACACATATCTTGGAATTAACATTCACCACAAGCTCAATTGGAACTATAGCGTTGAGAAAAGGATAAATGGAGGGTGAAAAGCTTATTATGGGCTTGAAAACAATTGTAAATCAACGAACCTATGGCTTTGGGACTAAAAAAAACTCTTCTTTCACACTCTTTTCACTTCGTTTATCTTATATGGATGTGAATTTTGCGGTTGCATTATCTCTAGAGAATCTAGGAGAAAGATAGAATAGATCCAAAATAATTTAATAACTTAGAATCTCAAAATTAAGGGCAACACACCTAATCTTATCCTTCTCATAGAAGCAAGACTTTCCCCCATTGGGAGCACTGCTATGATTAGATACCTAACATACAAGAACAAGATAAACAACATGGATGATATGAGGCTCCCTAAAATTGCTTCAAACTCTAGCCAAAACCATTAGTGGCTCAAGCGAGGATAGCATAAAGATGCCAAATCTTGGCTAAATCATTAGGGAATACAAGAATAAGCCATCATGCATAATACTGATAATATTACAAATATTATCACTTCTAAATTTAAGGAGAATATGTGGTGTGATAAATAATTATAGGATAAAAGGAAATTAAGATACTGCAAGGAGGTGGTCAACCCTAATTTAGAAGATCAAAAGTACCCCTCAGTTTTGACAAGCTACATAATGAAACTGGGCGTTGGAAGATTCCCAAAACACCGTGGGATGAAAGAATCTGTCATGTTTGTGACACTAAGAGGGTTGAAGATGAAACCCACTTCCTCTTAGATTGCCCTACCTATACCCAAATTAGATCCCAATTTAAAGATATTTGCCACAATACAAAACTTCCTAACCTCCTAAGTCATCAAAACTACGATGATCTTGGAACACTTCTCTTAATGCTTTTTGAGCATAGAAATACAATTTTAAAGAAATCGAAGTAATCTCTTACCTTCTTAAGGTGTGATATATCAAATAGTCTCATTGAACGTTAATCATCATCATCATCATCAATATTAACAATTATAATAATCATTTTAACAATTAAAATTATAATTACCAAGAATAAATCACTAATATATTCTATTATTAATAAATTGAAATCATCAAAATTTTACTCTTTTAATGATTATAATAATCATTTTAATATTAATTAAATTGTGCATTTAATATGTTCAACTATATATACTCCTTTAATAACTATTTGGTTATTAACAATTAAATTAATCATTGAACATATTCAATTAATTATATATATTTAGAGCACTTTACTTCCTTAATAATTAAAATATTCATTTTATATTAATAATCAAATTAATTAAATTAACCACTTATATATGAAAATGAAAATCTTCTTCATAATAATTGTTTTAATATTACATAATAATTGTTTTAATATTAACCATTAAAATATATATATATATATATATATATATATATATATATATATATATATATATAATTGTATGAACTAGTTTAATAGGTTTTTTAACGATACAAATGGCAAGCTGAGTTTTTTTTTTTTTAACTATTTATACACTTATATTATTGTTTCCGTTTTCTTTATTGTTTTATCATTTTATAAATTTCTAACACGTTTGAAACCAATAAAATTATATTACGCGTTGTATTTTATAAGGACTTTAATTCTATTAAGCGTTGTATTTTATAAGGTTTTTAATAATTTAAAATAAAAAAATAATAAATAATGGAAAAAATTCAAACTTTAATTTAAAAATAATCGAAAATAATTGAAACTTTAACTTAAGATTAAACATTTCATTCAAAATCATCTTTTTTGTTTTTTCCTTATGAATTTAATTTTATAAGTTAGATGTAAAATTTGAAAATTAAAAATTAAAAAATAATGGAAAAAATTAGAACTTTAATTTAAAAATAATAGAAAATAATTGAAACTTTAAATTAAGATTAAACAATTTATTCCAAATCATCTTTTTGTTTTTTCTTTATGAATTTAATTTTATAAGTTAAATGTAAAATTTGAAAAATTAATTGGAAATTGTATTTATCTACCTTCTACATATTTGAAGTCATATATTTTAGTAACAATAATTTTATTATAATTAAGTTAATAAGGTAATTCTTAATGTTGTAGATTTTTGTGATGTAACCAAGTTGTACTTCAATAGTTTGAGAACTTTTTGTTGGTGTTTTATGTAGTCTTCCACTATTTGAATTTTTGCTTTTCCTCTTAATGTTGATGTGTTGGATGGAGGATCATATCCATAAAGTGCCATAAATTAGGACATTTTTTATGAAGTATTGAAGGACGTGTTGTACACCATCATGCCAAGGGAAACCACTTGATCCATTGTGTCTATTTATCAAATGCAAAGCAATGAAGATACCCTTCTAGACATTTATTGACAATATCATTTTTTCCATTGGATTGAGGATAATAAGAGGAACCATGAGCCAATTGAGTACCCAAACAAGAAAATAATTTAGTCCAAAATTTTCCAATTAAAATTGGATCTCTATCATTGACAATAATCTTGGGGATTCCATGTAGCTTCTGAATTGTTTCTATGAATTCTATAGCTATTGTACTTTCTTTAAAATGATAAAAAGAGAGCAAAAATGGGCATACTTCGTGAGTCGATCCACTACTACCAGGATAGAATTATTTCCTTTAGAATTGGGTAGACCTATAATAAAATTCATTGAAACCTCTTCCCAATGTTGACTTGGTATGGCTAATGGTTGTAGAGGACATGAGGGATTCGTTGTCTCTACCTTATTCTATTGGCAGGAAACACATTCAACCAAAAACTTTTGAACATCAATTTTAAGACTTTCCTAAAAAATACTTCTTGATCCTATGGTTAATTTTCAAGAACCCTAAATGTCCTCCTATGGGAGAAGTGTGCAATTCCAAAAGGATCTTCTGTTTGAATTGGGAATTCTCACACAAATATAGGTGATCTCGATACCATGATAAATCATTATTCCACACATTTATCTAATTCACTTGCATCCTCTAGTATTTATATAATGATCATACATTCCTTCTTATCTTGCCTCCATTCTATCCTTGCTTCTTCCACCTAATCAGATACACATTAAGCCCTATGTGTCTCCTTTCCTTGAAAGTGCATTTGCTACCATATTTTGTTTTACTTTTTTGTAGATAATTTCAAAGTCATAATCTAACATATTTGTAATCCATTTTTGTTGCTCTTTCGAAGATCAACGTTGTTCGAAGAAGTACTTCAAACTATCATGATCTATTTTTACCTTGAATTGTCTTCCTATTAGGTAAGAATGTCATTTCTTAACTTCATGTAATATGACCAACATTTCCTTTTCATGAATGGGTTTGAGTAACTTCTTTCCTTTAAGTTGGTTGCTTTCAAAGGAAAGGGGCCTTCATTCCTAGATTAAAACTGCACCAATACCATGCCCTGAGTTAGCACTCCACAATAAAGGTTTTTGTGAAGTCAAGCACGACCAAGACAAGAATTGTACACATATCCTCCTTAAGTTTCTCAAAATATTTGGTTGCTTCTTGAGTGCAAGAAAATGCCTTATTTTTTAATAACGTTATTAAAGGTGTTGCTAATTGACCATAATTATTGAAAAACCTATTGTAATAATTTGTCAATCCTAAGAATCCTCTAATATTATTTAAGGTTTTGAGAATTGTCCATTCCATCATAGCTTTAATTTTTTTAGGGTCTACTTTGACACCTTCATGATATACAATATGACCCAAATATTCCACTTCTTGAACCTCAAATACACACTTTGCATATAGTTGTTGCTCTTCCAATAGTTTTAAGATTCTGTTGTACATGCTCTTCCCAAGTTTGTTGTAGATCAGCATATAATAAAAAAATACTAACACAAATTTTCTAAGGGTTTGAAAATAACATTCATTAAGCTTTGAAATGTTGAAGGTGCACTAGTAAGGCCAAATGGCATCACCAAAAACTCATAATGAACTTCATGTGTTCTAAAGGATGTTTTGGGGATGTTTTTGCCTCATTAACATTTGATGATATCCAAAATGGATATCCAACATAGTAAAGAAAATTGTTCTTTGCAATTCATCTAGTAATTCATCAATAATAAGAATAGGAAACTTATGTTTAATGGTCATTTTGTTGAGTTGTCTATAATCTAGACACATATTCCATAATCCTTCCTTTTTTTGAATCATCACCACCAATGAATAGAAATAACGTTGTCTAGGTTAAATGATGCTAACCTCTAACATTTCTTGAACTATATGCTCAATCTCAATCTTTTGTGCATATGGGTGCCTATAAGCCCTAATGTTAGGTGGTACACATCTTGGTTGCAGATGAATAGCATGGTCATGACCTTGAGCAAGTGTAAGACCCTTAGACATCTCTCCAAATGCCTTGGAATGATTGTTGATAACCTTTTGGATATGCAGTGGAGCAGAGGGTCTAGATGTTTGAACATCTAGTGAGAACAATTGTGCAATTACACCATGGTATCCCTTTTTGAGTAATTTTTTCATGCTATTAGAGATTATCACTTTAGAGGGTTTCCCTTGGATACCTCTGAGTTCAATTTCCTTTCCTTCTAAGGAATATCTCATGAAAAGTTCCCAAAAATTAAGAGTCATTGTTCCCAATGATTGTAACCATTGGATCCTTAATACAACATCAACATCAACTATTTGGATTGCAATCATGGGACTATCCAATAAATACTCCCCCATAGTGAGCTTAATACTATGGAAGCTCCCTGAACAATTTATGGTACCTCCATATACTATCATCAAAAACCTATTCATGCTCCATCCCCTCAACATTGTCCTTTGTTGGGTGATCATATTCAAAATCTAGGTGTAAACCAACCACTAGATCAACAATTCCATCATCAATTTGTACTCTCGTTATGATACCAAAGGTGTCCTCCTCAAATACCTTCTCTGTGTCGTCATCTAAAACACCAAATGTATTTGAAAACATAAACACGTTTTCCTTCAAACTTGGAGCACCAATATCTTCATCATAATTGTTTTGATCAGTTTCTCCAAAAACAATAACATCACCCTTTAAGACAATTCCTCCTTCAAAGAGATGACATGGACCTTCCTCCTTTAGGGTTGTCAACAACTCTTGGTATGTGTCTTTGAATCTCTAAGGCTTAGGACGCCAATGCTTGAGAAATTCCTTCACAAATATTTTGAGAGAAGGGATACCCTTTTGATTGCAAGAGTGTTTGGCCCAATCTCATTGCTTCCATCCAAATGAACACAAAAATGACCTTATCAAGAGGTCATCATGTCTTCCTTCAAATGTGGATGAATACCTCACAAGTGACAAGATATGTGGGACAACACAACAAGGGTCACCATTGAATCTTGGGAGATTCTCATCATATTTAGGAGGAGGCTTGTTCAGGTATCCTAGAACATTCTTAACATATACAAAAAGATACATTTCATATAACTCGCAAGGAGCCATCCTTCATCATGTGCAATTTCAACATGAAATCTCAATCATAAACAAAAATTTTGTAGCTTATCATAATGGAGTCACCAAGGTGAGCCATAGATGCCTTCACAATGATGCTTGTCTCACTTTATAAGCACAAAGTCTTCAAACTTGTAAGAACAAGGTCTTCATTCTTCCAATGGAGTAGCCAAGAAAATATATTCAAATTTGAAAACTATTCCAATGTCGTCTTCCAAGTAAATGGACTTTGTCCCTGACATTGACACCAAAATGTTATTGCACATATTCACACTTGTTGAGATAAATTTTGAAATCTCAAGTGCAATCCTGCGTAATTGAGAGGGGAGGTCATTGTCACCTCACCAACCCTCTTTCACTTTAGGCCATCTCTCCTCCGGGTCAAGGGGGTTTCCCTCAATTAATATTTTTTAGGACTTGGGGGCAAGTGAGCTAAAGGTGGAGAGTGAAGTCCAAGAAAAATGAGTTTGGGTGGTTTTAGAGTGTTAAAGAAAAATAATTTGCAGGTCTAAATATCGATGTCTTTTCATTGGGCATATGGAGTCAAGCATGCAACACTTGGAGGTTGAACTAGGTGAAACAAAAGAGGTAGAGTCTAAACCCTAAGGTGCAAACACGTTTGGGATGTAGGATTTATACTTTGAGGAAGAACGTACCTAGAGTGCAAGCATGTTTGGGCTCTAGGTGTCGTTTCTTATTCCACTTAGGTAAAGGACCAAAGGCTAGGGTTAAAATCCTAAAGTGAAAGCACTTTCGGGCCTTAGGATTTTAACCCTAGCAAAGGACGTTTTCACAAACCTGGACAGTAAAGAATTTATGAAGGAGAGAAGCACTTATTCCTCCTTCCTAGGGTTTAAACAAGACAAAGAAACTTGCAACAAGATAACAATTAACACCTTTAACATTAGAAAGATACAAGAAATTGCAACATATTGCTTTCTCCTTCCAAGTAGCTAAACCATTCAAACCCTAGTTGCAAAAAATAACCATCTAAGAAAGGAAACCATCCACAAAAATCCTTCTCCAAGAGTGGCACATAAATTCCAAGAGCTAGAAAATTTCAGACCTTTTGAGGGAAAAATCCCTCAAGTTGTGATGATCAAATGAGAGGAAGTGTCTCTCTATTTATAGGGGAAAGACTCAACTTCCTCTTACATTAAAATATTGTTTTTTAGACTAAATTCCCCTAAATATAGCCTACTAAGGGGGAAAAGGCCCTCTTCAACATTTTAATAATCTAAACAAATACAAAACTTGGGATTTTAGGCTACAAATACAACAACTAGGAAAAAAACACTCTTAGGGTGAGACATCATAAAAAAAAATTGTGTTGCCCATAGCATCCCGCCTCCAAAGGCCCTTCAAAGTTGGATACTCTTACAAGTATTCATTGGGCTTCCAAAGGTGAGCACAAAAACCCAAAAACACACAGCCCAACCTTCAACGTTGCAATATTCTTCATAAGAAAACAAGCCCCTCCTCCATCCTATTATTCAAATATTTTCTCCACAATCAATATATACAAGGGTCGGCTCTAACCTTGAACACAGGTCGACCTTGATTTTATATATAAATTTAAGGTCGGCTCAAGTTTCTTTGCACAGGTCGGCTCCAATTTCCAGCACCCATATAAATTGCAAATTCAATTACAGGTTGTCCCTAACCTTAACTACATGTTGACCTTGTGAATTGTTTTTAACTGTACAATGACACTAAAACCTAGAACAGGTTGACCATAGGCTTTACACAGGTCAGCCCAAGAAAATTTATTTGAGCGTCCAAATATACATATATATTCAACACAACCTTCCAAAATATCACTTTACTGGTCATTCTATCATAGGCCATGTTGCTCTGTAATCTTCCTAAGGAGGTAAGATGAGTTTTTTATGTCTTTTTTTAACTCTTCTATTGTCTAGTAGTGCTTAGAATTTTCTAACAAAATAATTCATTCTTGTCTTAAGAATTCATCATTGCTGGTATGTCTGCTCCAGTGTTAGCCATATTGATTCTTCACCGTAGTTTTTTTTTTACTTGGATACTCACTTAGTTAACATGGATAGAGTTCAACTTCTTTCCACTAGGAGTAACACATAATGGACATTAGACAAAGAAACACTGAAAGTACTACTCTATTGTAGAAGTATCACCATCCTTTAAGTACCAACTTCCTCACAGCTGGACTCTTCTAAGGTTCTTTATCAGACCCAAGACACCCTCTTCTAGTAGCACAAATACATGTGTCATACAATAATTCAGGTAGTTCTTGTTGGATGAGCAGAAGAATTGGAAGCACACAATAGACAATGACCAGACAATGAAAATCTCTTTGCCAAACAAAACCACAACATAACACTAGAACAACCTCTACTTCACAAGGCTGCACCTTCATGATTGAAGTGAATATTTTCTTAAGTCTACCTATCTTGGGTATGTTGTTGCTACAGTAGTCATTGATAGAATCCAAATCTGGAATCCACGTTGAGACATTGTGGTATCTGCTCAAGCTCTTAACTCTGAGAGTTCAATGAAGCCACAAAAAACTCATCAATATTCCTAGAACGAGCTATAACCAATTTCTCATGCACTGTGTCCTTTGGCACCAACTTTACTTGAAATCCATTCACCATTTCAAATATTGATAGCACCATTCGCTAGAGCATCAACATCAAAATTGAATTCTCTGTCAATATGTTTGATGTAGGACTTCTTAAATTTTGTTTTGAGTTGCATTGCCCCTGTACACCACTTAACCAAAAGTTCAGTAGTAATGCTTTGATTCATTACTCTGAATTTATGATCTGCTGCAATATCTCCATTAGCACCTCCACTTGCACCAAGACTTTCATGCCAACACCCCTTTTCCTTAAGCCTTTATAATATGCTTCCACAAACTTAACATCAGAACACCCAAAAAAATTATCACCTAGGCCTTAAATAGAAATGGTGGTAACAAACACCAAGTTCACCAAATCAACAACCTTCCAACCTCAAACCGATGGATAGACAATAGGTAGTCAACAATATTATTATGCATATTCTAAGAATATACAACTCCAAACATCCACACACATGGGATGAGAACGTTCCTTATGTTTAGAATATCTAAAATAGATCCCTTCATAGCTCTATTTCCCATACCCTCTTTAGATGTGCTTGGGGTTCCCGTGATTGGCCCCGATTGACATAGCTTTGTGCATTGCATCTACACAGGAGGAATTCTCCCATGCTTGGACCGTTGCTAATAGAGAAACCAAATATTTTGAACAGATCCAACATATCCAACAAGAAGTTCATGATATTTGGCAGGAAGTTAATGCAAAGTCAAAACAATGACATGATCAACATAGACTTCCATACAAGTTTCAGGTGGGAGATAAGGTATAGTTGCAATTGTAGAAAGAGTGTCTCATATGAACCCATTAATAGTAGAAAGAGTGTCTCATATGAACCCATCAAAAGCTTCACCCACTTCGATAGGGCCTTATAACATCACCAAGGCTATGAATGAGAATGATTTTGAGTTAATTATTCCACCTTTCGTCGACTTTCTCTTTCTATTTAATGTGGAGCTTGCACCATATTTTCCACCCCTCTTGCACACCTTAAAGGTGGTTGAGCACTTGGCCCATACAAAACTAAAAACTGATTGCATTGAGTAGGAGAAAATCAACGAAATCATGGACACCAAGATGCAAGACACATGCTAATAGAGCATCCAACTGTATTGGCTCATCAATGCAAGACAACTCCTTCATCGGGACAAGTGGCTCGCCAGGAGACAGATTTAGCAGAAGCTTCCCCATCTTATGGAGGAACTTAACACAATGGGAATCATTGCTTCCTAGTGGGGACTACTAATCCAGGTTTATATTAGTGTCCATCCACCTATTTCATTTACTCAAAATGGTTCTACATCTTGGCAGTTCTACTACATTTTTTCAAGTCCCGAACTTCCAATGCATTTTTCAAGCATTTCCCTTTTGTTTTTGGAAAATCACATAGGCCACAAAATCTTTGATTATGTGGCCTGAAAAACATAGAGCACGGATTAATCTTTTTAATGGTCCAAGAAGCGACCTAAACAAAGTTTCTATGCGAAAGTTGTAGCTTCGAGAAGTCAATGTATCAACTAACCTCCTTGAGGCATGCATCATTTTGCCACATCATTCCTGGGGTTAGGGTTTTGGATATTTAGGGTTTTAGCATCTTAAGGCATCATAATTTTTGTTAAAAGGTATCATTTTCCTCTTGTAATGTATTCTAGTGAATAACCGTAGCTGGCACATCTCTCTAAGGAGACAAGCTACCACCATTCTAGTTAGTTTGTTTTGCTTCACATTTTACAATTTTTTTCAAACATTCACTAATAGAATTTGGGTTTCATTTTATTACCATACTCTCTATAATATCTTGGTGTGTTGGTATTTACATTCATGCCTTCATTTCATTCTCTACATAACCCAAATCAATGCCACCTCTGCTCCTCAGAGAAATGCTCTCTCTCTGAATGGCTTTGATGCCATATTAAAGAATGAGTAAAATGACCAAATGAAATGTATATACAATAAACAATGTAGTGTTACTGTATTGCTCACATCAGAAACATTTATGTACAACCAGGACAATTGAAACATTCAACTTCTTATAAAACAAAAAACACCACATTATTTGCAAACAAATTAAAATCAAATTGTTTCCTATACCAGAGACGAAGTTAAAGATGTAGTGTCAGAGTTAGCATCCTATTAATCCTCATATTGCAAATTTGCAAGATGACACCTTCATCAAGATTTGGCTTGACTTGGAGATGATGTTATCATTTAGTTTCTTCTTCACCTTGGTTGGACAAGACTCATTTCTCCCATTGTGATGGATTGTCATGGTTCCTCTATTGATTCTCTCTTTATGGTTGCATATATTGGTGGATGGATCAACTTATTATCAATGAGTTAACGGTGATCCTTGCTAATTCGTGTGACGTATAAATGGTATTACTCCTTTCACATATGATTCTAGCCCACCATGGGGTTGGAAAACAATGATGATGAGACGATGATACAACTTTTGTAGTGGATCGCCCTAGTGATTATTAATGGATTGACAAATGACATGGTATGATATTTGTTTCTCACTAAGAGAGGATGGTCCACATGGTCCCCTTTGTTATGTTGTTCTCGTCACTACATGAATAGACTTGGATGTGGTTAATTTTTTTGTATATATCGATTCATGACTTGGTATTTTGGTGGCACATATGTGGAGGTGAACATATAATATTTTATTATGGGCCTTTATCAATTCATGTGAAAAAATGATACTATGGAGGTAGTCATACATATCCTTTGGCCCACGAGTTGTAGGTTGTAGCAGTAGGTGGGGGCATGCAAATACATTACATGGAGTTGTGGGTCCTATCTATTGGTTGACTTATTCTTCTTGCATGGCTCAGGTATTATGAAGGTTCCCGTAGGTTAAAGGATGGTTCATTGACTAGTTATTGGAAGGGGCCATCCCTTATGCAATGGTTGGTATATTCATGATATTTTATTTTTGAATGTTGTTCACCTAGATGGGTTTCATCGCCGTAGCAAATTGGTCATTGGCTGCTTGGCTCGTGAGTTATTGAGGATACATTGTTTTCGGCATACATTATTTTATGGTTCATTAAGATACAATCGTCCCATTTATTTGTTGAGTCGTGTTGACAAGTCATGTCACTGGTAATCCTTTGCATCGTGGAGGTGACTTCATGTTGAGACATAGTACCATTTAATGACGGGCCATATATTAAGTCCATAGCTCAAGTTTATTGTATTGGAAAGGATGTATACCATTTTTGGAGATTATTTATTGCACTCATATCTATTGGTTATAAAAGGTATTGTCAATGCTTATTGACATGGTCAACCACATTGCCCACCTTGGAGGAGTTATTTGGCATAACCAATTCATTATATTTTACTAATTGTTGACTTGTCATAGGAGTTCGTTTTATTACTATATATTTTTTTATTGGAGATGAGAATGTATATAGCATGTTTTATTGTTTTTTATTGGAAAAGAAAGTAGATCTCAACAACCCATTGCTATTTTTAGTAGGAAAGTCGTTAAGAAGGTTTTATTGTTAGGGAGATAGAGCTAAAACCTATAGACGAGCTTTCCCTCTCCATTTGATGCATGGTGGGATTTGGGGATTTCTCCCCTTTGTGATATTGTTGAATACCTTGAAGACAATGGAAAGTGGCTTAAAGAAGTCTGTACCTTTCTTAAGAAGATCTAAACTACAACTTATTCCCCTTTCATATATCTTTGTGTTTATTATTGGAGACGCTTAATGTGTATCTTTCATCCTAATCAAGAGTTTCCTACCATTTACATTTTCCTTTGGTAAATGCAATCTCACACTTGTTTTCAACTTCCCAAGAATTTGGGTTTTTAACAAATAATGTTTTGCATTTGTGGGCAACAAGATAGGTGTGTTTGTAGTTTTTTTATTCAAACTGTATTCACTCTTAATCTCATGGTTGTTTCCTTTGGTGGTTGATGCTTGACAACACTTGCACAAAGGGGCTCGACACTAGTGTTAATCCTTATAATGGGATCCTGAATTAGACCATTATGTTCATCAATTGTATAACTAATTACCCCCATGACCTTACAATTTGTCTATCGGTTGTTTCTATATATATATATACTAAATTCACTTATTTTGTAGATAATGACAATGTGTGATTAATGGCTTCTAATAATCTATTTCAATTGCATTTCATGAGATTGTTATGTGTGAATGTCTAAGTTTTTCTATTGCTAATGAGTATGGGATTGTGATATGTTTGTTGATGATATGGCCCTATGGCTATGCAAAAAGTACCCTTTTTTTCCATCTTTTCCCTTCACTTTGACATTTGTCCCAGCTACAACCAGTTGAAGGCCAAGTTGATATGTGCTCATCAATGCAAAGGAGGTGGAAACGCTTTGCTAGCAAAGAATTAGGACATCAATCAATTGGACCTATTAAATTAAGCAAAGCGCTAGTCGAAGCTACAAAAAGGCATTCCCCAATGCTCCAGTCCGAGGAAGAAGGTAGATGATTGCAGACTCCATGAAAACCCATTCAAACTAGCGGACCAATGAAGAGACTAGCACCATGAGTTCTCCAACAAGCCTCTCGCCTTGGGAAAAGAAGGACAAAGAAAATCGCACACTCTAAAATAGAAATTTAATGTAGCAAATGAAGAGAAAGCACGGTGCCATGGTTCCTCAACGTAGATCTGTGTTCATGTGCCAAAAAGAGATCATGCAACCTAGAATCTCATTCCCTAACAAACCACTTTAACTAATGAAGGAGGAATTGATGGTTTTAGTAGGGATCCAAGGCTTTCTTAGTATAGATATGCTCATCTACAACTCTATTAGGTTAGACAATAATAGGTTTGAGTTTGCTTATTGCAAGGGTTGAATGAGCTACATATTGGAGGTTGTAATTTTCAATCTTTTGATGAAATGAAAAGACTATCATTCTTCTCAGTTAATTCAAGTTGTAAAGGAGTTCACCATACCTCTTCAGGCAGGGATAGCATGGAGAGATTGTTGTTGAATGCACCTTCAGATTTGTTGTGCATTGCATGTATAGTTTATGTTATAAATGTTTCTATTTTATGTAGCTGGAACAATTATGTTATCTCTATTAATATCATTTATTCCTTCACTAGTATGCCAAAAACCTATGGTTGGAAAAGGATTTTTTGTATGATTCAACATGCTATAGAATAGGTTTATCTTCCAACATTTGAAACTACCATTCAATTTTCATTTCCTTTTAATAACATCAAACATTTACATTCTACTTTACTTTCAACAATTATGTTAAATTTGAAGGAGATAAGAAATTATGTAGCATCAACCAGTAAGCCCTAAGATATTCCATGTCCAAAAGACTCATATAGTTTCATTCCCTAAAAATAAAAGGATACATAACTCATTCAGTAGCCCATTTTTACACTTGATGATTTCATAAATTTTGCATAATGTTTGACAAGTCTACGAATCCCTTGGTTGATAATTTAAGTGTCATTACCCAAGATTCAATATTTTTTT
>SNQJ01S0041594.1:39471-51380 GCA_010110895.2 Picea sitchensis | reverse complement strand
AAAAGAGTAGCAGCCCGAAAAAAAAAAATACAAACCGAAATAAAATCAATACTTTGCAAAAATTTAAAAATGCGTATTCAGACTTTATACCTCCGGATTCTGACTGTAATGGTTGTATCTTGGGCAAACGGAAACCTTTTCGAGTGAAACGAAAAATGTTCCTGAATGAAAAGCATGCTCCGAACGCAATGGAACAGTCCTTTCAGCCTAGAAATGTACAGAAATTCCAGAAAATGGAGATGAGGCAACTCGGCTTCATGATCTCGATCTACAACAGGAGCGGGTCTCCAAACAGGCTCTGATACCATGTTCGACAACACAGGTATTCCAACAGAGGATGAACACCTTCAGTAACCACTCACATAACCAGATCAAAGATCAACACACCGATGTTTTCACGTGGTAAAACCCCTACTGGGAAACATCCACGACCCCAGCCAACGCGACCACTTGAAGCAGTTTATTAATGCAAAGAAAAAGATTACAGAGAGATTTTACAAGAAATTTTCTCACAATCGATCATCGGCAAATGACCCTCCATGCTCTTTAAATAGAGATCATGGACCAATCCGGTGTTAATCCACGGATCAATGGCCGTTAAGATCGAGGAGAGTATGAACCGTCAGATCACTCTATGTCGGGAATATATTGTGACCGTCGGATTTCCTAACTACAAATGCATACTAATGCATACTAAAGAAACACACTTTTACCTAACGACATATTAGACCAAGTAGATCTTAACTAACTCCTAAGTGTCTAAATATCCTAACAGTAATTGCATACAAAACCTCCATATATTGATAGTCCTTTTCATGCCATTTCCAATGGTAGGTGGCACGACATATGGTTCCTCACGGTTGAGAAATTATGCCCTCTTAAAGATGAAATCCCCAAAGTATTGTCAAAGAAGTTACAAGTTGGCCCTAAAGTCAAGTAAAGGAGGTACTTGGAAAAGTATAAATACACATTAATAACCTCTCATTTTCATCATTCAATCTTGTGATCTCTTAGAAAAATATTGGTAATTAATTTCAAAAGGAAGATGAAGTGAAGAAGGGTGAAATTCCAAGGGAAGATGAAGTCTTGTGATGATGTGTTCTAAGGTATGTTTTTTAAAGGTTATCTTACCATTTTTCGCTATAAATTGTTTTATAAAATAAGTCATATATCAAAACTTGGAGGATGTTGATAAGCGATATCAAGTTACTTCTGGTACAAATTTTAGCTTCTGGGTCATTGTACTTTTGGAGATACACTCTGTGGAAGATAGAGTTTTTGACTAGTCCTGTAACTAGTCTCAAACATGTGTTCTGGGTAAGACAATCATAACTTCCTCATAGAGGATTCAAATTTTGTGAGACCAATCACATTGTAAATAATACAATTTTTAGTAGTTTTTTTGTTGTTTTCAGAATTAGATATCAAATATTGAGCATGTGACATGTTGTACAAGTTTTCTCTCCAAAATGGGCCAAACTTCAGGAAGGTAGGCCATTTTCACTATATCTCCTTTTTAGTGACGAATCAAGGAGAGAGACTTGGAGTAATTCTAGATAATATATCAAAGAATATAACTTGGAGTAATTTCATAGAAGATATCAAAGAATATTTGGTACAAGTTTCAGACCTTTAATCATTACAGTTACGGATTTATACTTGTTGGAAGTTAGGGTTTGTGACTAATCCAGAAACTAGTCTCAAACATGTGTTTGAGATAAATTTAAGAAGTGATGTTGGGGTTTATATTGGACCCATGTGGAAACAATTTCCAAGTGCACCCATTTTGATGATGCTAAAGTTAAGGAAGGTATGATGAGAAGAGCTCTTATGCAAGAGGTTGTTACATGATTAAAGGTATGCATTTATATGTGTTTTTGAGGGTTATATCTTGATGTTATGGTGTATGCTTGAGGCATATATTCAAGTGTCTTTGTCACATGGCTAGAGACATATTTTGGTGATATTTTGGATATCATTTCTTATGCTTGATGCACATCTTAGAGATCTTAGTACATGCTTGAGACACATTTTGGTACATGCTAATTGGTACATGATTTGAGGCATATATTTTGGAACATGGTCGAGACATATCACAAATGATATGGCTTATGATTGAGGCATATTATTGGTTCATGGTTTATGGATGTTATGTCTCATACTTGAGGTATATATTGACACTTTTTTTGATGCATATCTTGGTTATATTGGGCATATGTTTTGAGATATGATCTTAGTGATATTGACATATGGTGTATGTGAATGGATATGGTTTTGATGATGATTTTGTATTCGTATTAGTGACAGTTTCAGTGACAGGTTGAATATCAGAGGCATTGATAGTGACATAGACAATGACAGTGACAGTGGCATAGAAAATGACAGTGACAAATACAATTATAGTGGCAGTGACAAGTTGATTCTCCATTTATATTTAAAGGAGGAAGGAAGGGGAAAGGAAAGGGGGTTGTAGCCTCCTTCCAGTTGATGCTGGAGAAAACTGGGAGTCATAGCTTCCTTCAGGTTGGAGCCTGTAAATCAGGGGGTTAGAGCCTCCTTCCAATTGGAGATGGAGAAATTGGGGTGTTGTAGCTTCGTTCAGGTTGGAGCCTATAAACAGGGGGTTGGAGCCTCCTTCTAGTTAGAGCTGGAGAATTTGGGGAGTTGTAGCTTCATTCAGGTTGGAGCCTATAAACAAGGGGTTGGAGCCTCCTTTCATTTGGTGCTGGAAAATTTTGGAAGTTGGTGCTTCCTATGAATGTAATATTCTGATATATAAGAAATAATTTGGTGGTTTTCTCCCATTTGGGTTTCCACATAAAAATATCTTGTGCACTGTGTATGATGTGATGTATTTTTGAATCGTAATATTTATGGTTATATGTTTATGACATGTTAAATGCAATCATAAGTGAATGGAATAATTGATAAGTTAATGTTGTGATTAAAAATGGTAAAAAAGTGCTCAATATTGATTCACCACCCCCCTCTCAGTATTGGTGAGTATTCCGACAATTGGTATCAAAGAAAGTCCTTCAGAAATAGTCTAACCACTGGAAGGTAGATCATGGATTGCACTAATAATGGACCACCAATATTTGATGGTCAAAATTACGAGATATGGATCTCAAGAATGAAATTTGTTTACAGGCACAAGGGTGTGATGTTTGGAACTTATTTGTTACAGGATACAACGCTTCAAAGAAACCTTTGAAGACTGCATCCAAGAAGGAATTAAGAAGGAACAACATAATAGCAATGGATTCCATCCTGGATGAATTACCTAATTCGTTAAAAGTCAAAATGGGAAAATGTTCATCAGACAAAGATATTTGGGATAAGATACATAATCTCTACTTTAAGGAAACTCCTCTTATTATAGAGCCAAAACATGTTGATCAAGATAAATATTATTTTGATGATAGAAACTCATCATGTTAGACTGATTCAGAAGAATAGGAATAAGAAAGTGAAGTAGATCTTGAAGCAAAACTAATCAATTCCTTAAGTGAGGCAAAAAGAGAAAAGAAAAAAAACAAGTCACGTAAGGAGGAATTGATCAAGCTAAAGGAAGGTTCTCAAAAAATGAACTCTGAAGAAGTATAGCAGATGATTATGAACCTAAAGGTCCAAGTATAAGAATTCAGAAGGATTGAAGAAACACTCAAAAATCAATTAGAATAAAAATGATATTTGGAATCTGAAATAGTATTACAAAGAAAGAAAGCAGAGAAGAGAGAAGAAATTTTGACAAGTCATCTTAAGGAAAGGTATGAGGACTTAAACAAGATTGAAACAAAATTTAGTCAATAAGAAAGAAGACTTGAAGAAGAAATCATCTCCTTGAAAAATCAACTTGAAGAAGCAAAGATAAAGGAAGAATAATGAAGACCCAAATGATGAAGAAAGAAGAAGATTATGAGAAGCTTGAAGAAGAAGTTATCACATTAAGGGTTGAAGTTTTCAAGATCAACGATAATGTTGAAGAGAGAGGAATCTCCACATCCCCAATAAAGAAAGTTGAAGAGAAATGTTACAGGTTGTTGGAAATGAAGAATGAAGAGAAGGATAAGATTTATGTGGAAGTCATCATAGGCCCTATCAAGAAGGAAGAATGCAATCCCTCAAAGGAGAACATTCTAGAAATGGAGAAGAATAAAGAAGAAGATTATAGAAGAGATGGATATCCAAGAAGACCTTCTACTTCTAGGTATCAACGAAGCTTCAATCATTGTGAAGGAAACAACATAACAAAAGATCAACTAAGGCATGAATTCAAAAGGACTACATCACAAATAAGATCATTCACTCCTAGGTATCATTTTTTTTTTTTTTCCTGTTTATTGTTTCACTTGTAATAAATTTGGACATAAAGATATAGATTGCAAAGCATATGGAAGAAATGTTCAAGAAATACATGTTTATGTGGCTCCCCACAATATTGAATGTTACAAATGCCACAACTATGGACACATATCTCGTGATTGTAGAAGCATGATGAAGTCTTCTATGAAGGATAATGTTAAGATCATGTACAAAAAAAATTGGAGAAGGAAAGAAAAACAGGAAAAAAACGTGAATGAAAAAATCCCAAAGGTCATACTCACAGGATTTACAGAGTTGTGAAATCATGATTAATCTACAAGTAAAGAGGAAGATGTCAGAATTCATAACGATGATCATACAACAGAGCATGCTTATATATTGTACTAATCCATCCGTCTTGGAGACCCCCAGTAAATGTGAATGTTGAAGAGGGGGAGTCTAAGAAGAAATTACATATTAGAGAACTATCTTTTGAGTAGTCTGAAGTGTTTATTTGCATATTTTGGGAAGGAAGATTCATAATGACCTGATGGAAGAAGTACCAAATGTCTCATGACAGATTGGTTGAAAACATATTCATGAAGGTATGAATAAGTCAGTTGGAAGTTAGGAAGAATATCATTGACACACTTTTGAGGTAGATATTCATAATTGTATAGAGGATTCCAAGGATGTATTCAAGTAGGGATACATTCAATACATATTTGACAATGTGTACTTGTTGCATACATGTAGAGTTTTTTTTGTAGATTGTGAATACTAGTGGACACATTTTATTCATCTTGAGAAGTAGGAATATGCAGTGATCAGTTGGAGCAGATTCAAAGTAGTCTTCATAATAGTAAAGTGACAGATGGGTCAACACCATGTGCAATTGAGTAGCAGAGTCATAGACATTTTTGTGACATATGGACAAAGATGAATTCATGAGATATGTGGCAGGTCTAGAAGATAATACTTGACATGAAGCAGAGAAGATAAATGACAATGTATGAAATCACGATCAACTCAAGGGATGTAGAAAGACTTGTTGGCATTGTCATCAAGATGAATATTCAGTAAAGAATATGACTAAAATAAGAAGCATATTGACAGGTGGAACCATCTAGTCACAAGAAGGAATGTCGTAAGAGGCACAACAAGATAGGGGGGAGATAAACCATTAAGAGGAGTTATAATGTCAAGGGAAAATTGTTGAATTATTATGTCATTGATGTCATCTCAGTGAAGACATGATGAGCCATGTAGACTTGAATTCAAGTGATGAAGAAAAATTAACATGAATTCTTTTAATAAACATCAATGGATTACAATAATAGGAAGCACCAATGGATAATGAGCATCAGAAGACAAGAAATAAATCATATACAAGAATCCCCACATTTATCTACATGACATATTGCATAAGAATATAGAGGGGGATAAATCATCAGAAGAGTTACCCTTAATTTCAAAAGGGGAGAGAAAGAACAAAAGTAGGAGAGAAAAATAAGAAACATGAAGACATGGGAAGAGAGATTGTTAAAATAAGGTATACTGTGAGAGGGAATTACCCTTTTCCATTGATGTCAAAGGGGGAGAAAAAAATCAAAGTGCATGAAGACAGGGGGAGCAATGGTCACAGGGGGAGTATGAGTGTTACCATCGATGCCAAAGGGGGAGATTGTTGGAAAGTTGTTTTTCATTCATATAAACTCTAGAATAAGTATAGAAGCCCCAAAATCCCCTATAAGTAATGGGTGATTTCAACCCTAGAAGAAGTCCATAAGCCTTTAGAAGTGATGGGTGTATTTGAAGAAGTCTCCAAAGTGGTCCCCTTATGGCATATATTTAAGCATGGACCTCACGAGAAGATGATTTGAATAAATATACAATAAACCCCATAAATATGGATAAGGGGTTAAGAAGCCCCAAAGTCTACAAGTAGCCCTAGAAATATGGCTAGGTGGTTAAGAAGCCCCGAAGGTGTGGTCATGAAGCCCATAGTTGATTAGAGAAAAATAAAATGAAGGACATTGTAATTGCATACAAAACCTCTAGAGATTGATATTCCTTGTCATGCCATTTCCAATGGTAGGTGGCACGCCACACGGTTCCTCACAGTTGAGAAGTTATGCCCTCTTAAAGATGAATGCTCCGAAGTATGGTCAACAAGTTATAAGTTAGCCCTAAATTCAAGTAAAGGAGGTACTTGGAAAAGTATAAGTACATATTAAGAAACTCTCATTTTCATCATTAAATATTGTCATCTCTTAGCACAATATTGGTTGTGAATTTCAGAAGGAAGATGAAGTGAAGAAGGGTGAAATTACAAGGGAGATGAAGTCTTGTGATGATGTGTTCTAAAGTATGATTTTTAAAGGTCATCTTACCATTTTTTCTATAACTTGTTTTATAGAATGATTTAGATAGTGAAACTTATAGTATATTGGGAAGAAATATCAAGGTACTGATAAAACAAAGAAGCTATGATACCAATTGATTTTAAATAAAGAATCTCAGATACTAATTGATAAAATATACATAATAAAAACAAGATGACGAAAAATGCATACTATCCAACACTCTTTGTATTCACACCAATGGTACATATTTATAGTATAATGGGTGATGCCACCTCATAGAGAGATTTGCTCTAGATCCTAAAATCTTGCATGATGACTAGGCTAGGTAATCTTAACTAAATCATTAGTCATCACTTGAGGATATATTACTAATATACTAAATGAATAATAAAAATATATGGGACAATTTAGACTTAGTGATTGATTAAGGTAAGCGATAGGCTAAGAATCCCCCCCCTCAATTACAAGTTTGATCAATAATACTAGCAATAAAGCATAAACTGGTATCAATTCCAAGTCTTCATACTAAAACTCATGGGCTGAGCCTCAATGAAGAACTGCCTGAAAAATCGCCAATCTGGATGTTGAATGGTTCATCTGAAATGAACTAGAAGAGAGATGAGATATGGAAGTGAACAACTGCAATATTTGAACATTCCATGATTACTTGTTAATTCGATCATTTTTCCAAGTATTTGAGCTAGAAGAATCTAATGTCTTCTGCTAATTGGTGAACATGTAGTATCACCACTCTATTATCAGTGTATCACTGAAGGTGCTCTATGAATTTGTGGTTTGGGATAACCACTGACCAATTGATACTATGTATCTGATGGTTTTTGGATAACCACTAACCAATATCTTTTAGGTGTCCAACAACATCCCAATGTATAATGTGTATGATTCAATTTCAAGTCATTGAACCATAATCCTGCCAAATTTTGTCATCTCTGAAAAATCTCACTATGTAATCATGTGAGCTAGGATGTGTTAGCACATATTTTTGATAAAATGGGTTTATCCCTTAGGAAATAATTCATTGGTGAAAAAATGGAGAAGAGGGGTGCTCGCGCGACCCACTTTATGTCGTTATCCTATTTTTTTGGGTGATTTGATGGTTTGGCGTGTTGTGCTAAGGAGAGCACATATCTAAGAAGTTGAGCATGGCACGCTCATATCTACGGTCCACATCCAATAACATACCCCCTGACCTTATTCCTTTAGTGGGGGGGGGGCTCCGAGCTTGTGGTTTTTTGGTGCAGCCCCCCCACTATCGTGTCGCATCCACAACAAATTGGACCCCCCCCCATGCATTACCACTTACCACCTATCCCCCCTCCGAGCTAACCACCTTACCATCTCCCAATATCTCCCGCGCTCCTACTGACACCTATCCTCCACTCGCCCGACCACATGCCTGTCCCTATCCGCTGTCATTTATCCCCCCTCTCATCTCCTGACATTTGTCTCCCACTCCCATTCCATGTCCTCTCCACCATTATCATTGTCTACCCCTGGCCTGTCACTCCCCTTTGCCTCCATGTCCTCTCCCTTTTCCACATCACCCTTGCGCATTTACACCTCACCTCCTGCTTATTGGTGCCCACACATTGCCGGTCACCGCCACCCGCTTCTTTCCACCTGACCATCGTTCACTCGTTTTTCCATGCGAGTTTGCACCATTGCCTCTCCCACTCACCCTCGCCTTCCTCCAAGTCCACCTGCTATTTCTCTCTGCAAAGGCCCAACAAAACATAGATGGCAGACATTCCAAGTGCGACCAATTGATTTTCTAGGTGCAGAGTTGACTCATGCCCGTCCTGATCTCGATGAAGGTAGTTAATGAAAGAGAGGGAGGTGGTTGAAACCTTGTCTCACCACATAAATGGAAATCCATAAAGGACTAGAAGTTCTAAGCTCGCGTCCGATAGAGAACTGCATGTGCATTTCGACAAAGAAGGTCCATACGAAAGAGCTCACGTCTAACATAAGACTGCATGCATAGTCTGCAGAGAAGACGCAGAAGTAAAGAATTGAATGCATGACTCGATCGCCCCTCTAGTGGTTGGAGTCATTCCTGAGTATAAATATGTATTTTTGATATTTTGTTAAGGTCGATGGTTGAGAAAGGCTCCCGCATTGTGATGTTTTTATGAAGCACACTGGTTCTCTGGTTATATACGAGATTTGAGACTTCTTGTTTAATATAAGTCAAATTTCTTCTTCATCTTCTATGCCTATGATACTGAAGTATCCATGATTGAAGGATTCACATGGATTGTTTTAATTTTATTGTGATGTATGTTTGATTACAGTCCTGTTTTAACGTTCTTCAGTTTCCTGAAACTTCAAATTCAAAGAGGATATTGTGTTTGAAGTTTTTCCTACTTAAGCTGCTGGAAGACCTGATGTCCATAGAAGACCTCTACATTCTCCTCACCAGTTCTTCCTCCTATTCACCTTTACTACAAATTACTGACTAAATTTGATCAAGACCTTAATTGCTTTTTCATGTTGGTTCAGTTCTCTGAGTTAAAATGATATTATCTTAAGTCTACGTCCATTTGACCTCTTTAAAATTATTCATTGTGACATATGAACTAATGGGTACTGGGATTACCTTCAATGCAATCTGAAGGTGACTTCTAGTGCTAACAATATGCATGCAATTTGTTCACTTAATGTAAACTCCAATATGATGAGAGAAAACCAAGAGAAGTGAAACACCTTCTAGTCTGACACATCCCTGAAAATGCATGACAACGCGATCAAATTCCGAGTTGCAATGCAAAAGGATCCTCTTTTCCTCTGCTAGGTTGAATGTCCATCTATGTGAACCAAATTTCCACATCATTGCTCTCAAAATCAAAATCAACATCCCAATTATGTATGATTCAACTTAAACTTATTGAACCATAATTCTGCTAATGTTTGTCATCTACAGACCACAGTTGCCCATTTGGAAAATTTCATGCCCATATGGCATATTTGTTGTTGAAACTTTTATTCTGACTACCAATTCAATTCCATCATCAATTACCCCCTTTGTTAGATGAAAGGAGAGACGACAAGTGGTTTCATGAACCATCGTCACTGGAATTTTGAACTCCCCTCCTTAAGGTGCATGATAGTTTCATCATTGTACTCCCTCCTTCTAGGCTCAAGAGAGTACCATACGTGTTCCATTTGAGTACAACACAAAGTGAGCATGTGGAAAAAACCATATGTTATCTCATCCCGTGAGGGCCATGCTCGAAAGATACGCCATAAGGGGACCACTTACGTGAGGTACAAAAATGTTATGTGCTACAATATTGGTCTTTAATCGAGATTGAATTCTTTGGTAAGAATTGTATAATTTCTTGGTCGTTGATGACCATTTCCAAGGATCGATCCACTCATAGTGAATCTTCAATCTTCCAGGTTTCTTCAGTGTTCAACATCTGTCTGAAGAATGGTTATGCTTGCCATAATGATGGAAAGGATGGAGATCAAAACACTGATTCTCCTTGTGACCAACTCGATTACAATGTTGGCATGTCACATTATGATGATGAAATTGAACAGGTGAAAGTGAATCTTCTTGAAGGAATCCAACACTTTGGAACTTGATTGGTCTGGAATAATAGGGAATATGAAAGGTAACTTCCTTTTCATATCCAAGTCTGATCCGTAGGATCTTTTAATGACTTATGGTTGAGTTTTAATTTTGCATGCGTTAAATAACCATTTGAGAAAACTTAATGAAGGAATGAGGAAAGAAGATAAATTATAACATCCATATACATATGTTCAAATCTGAAATGCAATAAAAGACAACAAAACATAATATGCAGATTGATAACGGAGTTCGACACAACTTTGCCTATGTCTCCTGGCCTTTTTCTCTGTGGGGGAGGCTTCTTTATTTCTGCTCAAAATCTCAAAAGTACATCTCTGCAATGCCAAATGGCTACAATACTTATCTTGTCATGTTCTTCCAGATCTCTAGAACCATGCAAAGAAAACGACATGCAAAACGGACGTCCAGAGCTCCCAGAAATGATCCGACAACATCTCCTCCTCAAAAGCTTCTCTGCCTCAAAATGGCTTTGGCTTGACTTCTCCTCAGCATAACTCTTCTATGAATTCCCTCTATGGCCTCAAATAGGCCTGGGTTATATAGCTAGGAAGTTGGCTTCTCATCTCCAACTTCCTCCCAAAATTTAGGCTCCAAAACTACCTAATAACTCCCAAAAACCATTAAAAATAGGCTTAATTACCATTAAAACCCAAAAAATGGTTATAAAACCCACTTTATAGTTAGATTTGGGAATAAGCCCCCTTTTGCCCAGTGCACGCCCCCTTGACAGGGTCATATGGGTTCATATGGCCAAGCGCTGGCCCCTCTCCATACAATACTTTGCAATATACTTTATAATGTGGGTTTTACAACATAAGAAATAATTTGGTGTATTGGCAAAGACCATTTCTTAAGGTGTTGGGCTTGGTGGTGGTCATGGGTTCAAAACCCATGGAGCCCAAAACATATTTTTTTTGAAACATGCCACTTCAACTAATGACTGGGTGCCACGTGGTTGCCCATGACTGGGCCACGTGGCATCTCCCCATTTGTCGGATTAATGCCACTTGTCAACCATTGACTAGTCCAGTTGACTGCCACATGTCTGCCTTGTCAGCGAACCTGCCCAATCACCATCAGCTAGAGAGTGCCACGTCATCTACTGCATAGTCAGCATGCAGACATCGGCGTTGACTTTTTGACCAGTTGACCTTTGACTTTTTACCTGTTTGGGCTTCCGATCAAAACGCGATAACTTTCCCATACGGAGCCCGTTTGACAAAGTAAATATACCGCCGGAATCAGGAAGACGATACAGACGCAATGGAATTGGTTTTATCGAATTTTGAGCACTTTCATTTTTGAGCATTTTTCAAGCCCTATCAGGCTTCTGGATCCGATTTCGGATCACACCTCCCCACAAGAAGACCTTTTGGTCCCCAAAAGGTTACTAACCAGTCAAAAAGCTCGGGATAGGCCACCCGGCTTTCTCTCTGTCTCTGAACTCTGTCCTGTGCNTGCACTTCATTCGTTAATTGTTCCATTGTTTGAAGTGTTTTATTTGATTTAACACGATGAGCATGAACCACATAATCATGACCTGCTTTAGTGAATTGATATTGATTCTTTGTCCTGTAGAAGATTGCCTTACGATCAAATAAGTATGGACTACCTAA
>SNQJ01S0041594.1:17571-34290 GCA_010110895.2 Picea sitchensis | reverse complement strand
CTTTGATATTGAGCTTGGGTGAATGTGGTATTGAAAATTCTACACAAGAGAAACAACTTATTCTAACAATCTTGTCCAAGCTAGGATCATAATATGTTGTATATATCTCCAATTTCCATTATGGTAGATGTCTTTTGGGAGAAAATTGGAAAATGCCTACGATGGCTTAGTTCATTGAGTCTCTAACACAAGAGCAAACAAAACTCATACAGATGGGCCTCATGAAAGATCCCAAAGAAAATTCACTCACCATGCATGATGGAAAAGGGTCATCCAATCAGAAATCGAAGCAGAAACGAAAGGAGCTATTATGTCCAGAGTCAAAGAAGGAGGGATATTCGAAACCCTTCAAGGATTATTCAGGTTCCAAATATTCTTCAAACTCCAAAGGGAAGAAGAAGAAGTGAAAGAAGTGCACATATTTCAATAAACTGAATCATGAAGAATCCACATGCATTAAGAAGCAAATTGATCTTATGACACAGGCACTTTAGAAGAATAACCTTGGAGACTTTATTCCTAAAGGAGCCAAGAAGAAGAAGGAAGAAGACCATGCACTTAAGAAAGGTAATCATCATGCTATGGTTGCAATTAATTCCTCATCTGATTCATGGATTATAGATTCTGACGCATCACATCATATGGAAGCTAAAGAGGAAGTTTTTTCTTCTTTGAGTTCATGCTCTGGACCTCCTATTCTCATGGGGGATAATACTTCAATAGCAGTTGCAGGAGAAGGAAGAGTGGAACTCCCTAATGGAAGTTTTGAGAATGTTTTTCATGTTCCAAATATTTCTATAAATCTTCTCTCGGTTTATCAGATCACTCAAACATGAAAAAGGGTTGAATTTACATTAGATTCATTTACTGTACTTGACATGCATGACAGTTCCATTATTGCAGTTGGTGAGGTAGATCACAAATCACGGTTGTATAAGTTCACTAATTTTACTGACTATGACTCCTCTTTGCTACTTACACATGCTAATGAGAGTAGTAGAGTATGGAATGAGAGATTTGGTGATTTAAACTTTAGGTACATGCAACGTCTTTCCAAGTAAGGAATGGTCAAATGCTTGCCAAACATTCAATTTTCTGAAGGGGTTTGCGAAGGATGAATTCTTGGAAAGCATCTTGAAGAGAAATTTGAAAAGGGGAAGGAAAGGAGAGCATCCTCTTCCTTGGATATTGTTCACAATGATCTCATGGGTCCATTTCCACATCCGCCCATCAACAAAGAAAGGTATGTTCTTACATTTATTTATGATTACTCACGCTATACTTGGGTTTATTTTCTCAGACAAAAGTCTAAAGTTTTTGAGCATCTCAAAGACTTAAAATCTCTAGTAGAGACACAAACTCGAAAGAAAACCAAGATCCTTCGTACAGACAATGGGGGGGAGTATATCAACAAAGATGTTCAAAATATTTGTTGTGAAGCTGGTATCTAGTTGCAACACATAGTTCCATACACTCCACAACATAATGGAGTTGTTGAAAGGAAGAAAAAGTCTCTCAAGGAGATGACCAATTGCATGTTGCATGCAAGATCACTTCCTTCCAAGCTTTGGGCTGAGGCACTTAACTGTGCTGCTTACATACAAAATAGAGAACCTCACATATCTGTTGAGGATAGGACACCTTTCGAGGCTTGGATAGGTGATAAACCAGATATCACACACTTCGACATCTTTGGATATAGAGCATGGGTCCATATTCCTTCTTAAAAGAGGAAAGCGTTAGATCCACATAGAACACCTTGCATATTTGTGGGATATATAGATGATGTGAAGGGGTATAGATTGATTGATTCCTCTGCAGACTGACTCATCATTGAGCGCAGTGTTCATTTTGAGGAGAGTCCTTTGCTTGCACCTCCAGTGCAACATGCAAAGACTCTTATGCTTCCATCAGTTCCAAAAATCAGAGATGATGATTCCAAACACTCAGATGCTACATATTCAGACACATATTCATAGGATTCTGTACATGCATATGAGCAGGTAGTACAACCAAATGAGGATCCAACTTTGAAGCTTCAGCAAATGCCCAAGTGGGCACAATCCACACTTCAGGAAGCATGAAACCTTGCAGGGGATCCATTAGATTCGAGGAGGAATTGATCTTAACATGTGGATCTTTCTCATGTACTTTTAGCTTCTGAAACAATGATGTCCATGCATTTCTATATGGTTCAATATTCTGATCCACATACCTACAATGAGGATGTTGGAAATCCACTATTGGAAGCAATCATGCAGGAGGAGCATGACTCTCTCCTAGAGAATCAAACTTGGGATATAGTTCCACTTCCACCAGAGAGGAAACTTTTCAGATGCAAATGGGTCTATAGGACCAAGAGAGAAACAAATGGTTAGGTGAGAAGGTACAAGGCCAGATTAGTTGCAAAAGGATTTCAACAGATTCATGGGATATATTATGATGAGACCTTTGCTCCTGTAGAAAATATAGACTCCATTTTCTTGGCTCTAGCCATTGCAACAACCAAAGGATGGGAAGTTCACTAGATGGATGTGAAGAGTGATTTTATTCATGGTGACCTTTCAGAGGAGATCTGCATGGAGCAGCTGCAGGGGCTCATTCATAACTCATCTTTAGTATGCAAACTAAAGAAGTTTCTCTATGGCCTCAAGAAGGCACCTAGAGCATGGTATGAAAAGATGGATTCTTACCTACTTTCACATGACTTTGTTAGATGTAAATATGATTCCAATGTGTACATGCTGAGGACTAATGACTCTATGATGATTTTAGTACTCTATGTTGATGATCTTTTGATCACTGGTATCTCTTCTTTAGCCATTACTTTGGTCAAATATTTTTTGCATGACAGGTTCTCTATGACGGACATGGGTCCACTACACTTATTTCTTAGTCTTGAGATCAGTCAGGATTATTCTGACATCAAACTTTCTCAAGATAAGTATGTCATGGATCTTCTGGATAGATTCCACATGACATACTATAAGTTTGCACCTACACCCTTCTTATCTGGGATCAGACTTGAGGATGGCGGGGATACACGATTAGTGGACATCACTTTGTATCGATAGTTGGTGGGGAGTATTATGTATCTCACTCACACCCATCCAGATATCTCATATGCGGTAGGAGAATTTTCCATATACATGCAAGAACCCCATGATCTTTACTAGAAGGCTTCCAAGCACATCCTCAGATATGTTCAGGGCACCATGAGTTATTGGATTAACTATGCAGTTGGTTGTGCATTAGATCTGATAGGATTCATAGATTCAGATTGGGCTGGTGATAACACATATCATAAGTCCACGTTCGAGTACACTCTCAGTTTGGGGTCACGACCAATTTGTTGGTCAAGTAAGAAGAAATAAACCATTGATTTATCTTCTGCAGAGGCCGAGTATAGAGGAGTAGTCAACTGTGTCATTCAGACACTTTGGCTTCAACACTTCCTTACTGAGCTTGGTATCCAGTTTCACTGTCCAACTATCATATGTTGTGACAATCAGAGTACACTGACATTTTGTATATATCTAGTACAATGACAATGAACCAAACACATTGAGGTCCACATGCATTTCATCAGAGATTTAGTACATGACAGGATAATTTATTTGCAGTTCTATCCTTCCTCTAAACAGACTGTTGACATATTCACCAAGACCTTCACTGAGCAGAAGTTTCAGACTTTGCGAGATCATCTTGCAGTGAAGAACACACTTGCCTAGCATCTACCTTTTCTTCTTTTGATGCAATGCCTTTTGAGGGGGATTTTTGTTCCCACATGGTTTTCCCTCTTTCCTCACTTTTATTTAGTGTTCATTAGTTGCATTGTACATGAGTACCTAATATGGCCTAGTAGTCAGGACTCATTTTTTACTCCATAGTGATGTTCAGGGGGGGGTGCTGGAGAAATTTGTATTTTTGGCACACTAGTTCAGTGGGAGTTAACTGACTAGTTATATTTTAGACTTTCTAATCTTAGAACATCACTATTATGCATGAATTCCTATTATAGGATTCCATTGCCTATATGAGTGAATATCACTCACTCATTGAACATATAATAATATATATTGATTCTCATTCTTCATATTGTATCTCTCTTTCTTTTATTGATAAGCTTTGTTTGTGTATGCTTTGGCTAGGTCTCCTATGCAGGTTTTCATGAAACACTGACAAATTCAAATCAACTTGATTTAAAAAATACAAGTAAACTTACAAATACATTATTGCAAGTACAAATCAACTTGATCAAGTAATCTTACAACAAACATTGTTTGCAAGTTACAGTTTAACTTCAAATGCTCCATGATGTGTTGAGTTCAAAATGTTTGATTTGTCCATTACTGATGTGGTTGATGACTTGAATGTTTGAGAATGTTCTTTATATATGCTTGATCATATGTGCTTGATTTTCATTAATTTGTGTGCCTGAATTTGATTTCCTTGTACTCAATGTATGATGCATTAAATAATACATTACAAATGTGTTTATGCCAAAAATAGGCATTAAACATCATAAATCGACAATGAAAATTACCACAACAAATTACGCAAGGTGTACCTAAGATCCCCTTATTCAATTTCGGGCGGATCTAGGATACAGAGAAAAAACACTTCAATTTTATTATAAGTATCTCTCTTACGAGACCACATACAATGGGAAGGCTACAATGTACTTTCTCCTTCACCAAGATTTAACAAGGCTTTCAATTCATAACATTTATCTTCTTCTCTCAAAGACTTAAGAAAACAATAAATGTCTTCTCAAAAAATGAGTTTCTTACAACCTCATTTCATCACTTACTTACAAATTTTATAATTCATAAAGAAATAACAAACATCTCTCACTCATGCTCACTCATTTACTAATGAGAAAAAAATATTACATTTACTCACCTCCATATCTTTATGTTAAAACAATTTCCGGTCCTTCATCCGGTCCTCCATCCGATCCTCAATCTGGTCCTTCATCCGATCCTCAATCCTGACCTTGATATGAACAAATATTTTTGCAACGATTTTGATAATTTAATTTTGAAAAACAGTTCACATGGAGATCCAAATAATCAGGATATTCATGTTGAGATAATTATTTTCTTCAGATCTGTGTTTGCCTTAGATCTTCTTAGATTTGTGTTTGCATCAACAACAATAAATCTCAGATCGGTTCGGATTTTGGGAATGATCACAAATAAAACATACATGCAGGAATAGTTCTATGGCCAGTCAACACAACAATCAATGTCAGCTACTAATATTCCAAATTTGACTTGGTCCAAGAACGATCTGTATGAAACAGACGATACATACACAGATCTATATGGACTGTGCCAGATCTCCTTGGAAAATTGAGTGGATTAGAACTTGAGAGAATTAACTGATTGGATGTGTGGTTAGTGATTGTAGGATCTGAGATCATGGTACTAGTTTATCCAATCGATGGCATGTCATAGGTAGAATAAGTGGATCATTGGTGGAGATTTCTGTGAAAATATTTAATAAATATTTCCCTTTATTAATTCTTGGAATAGTTCTTGAAACGACACTTGGAATGACACCAGAAATAGAACCTCATGTTACATGAATATATCAATTCCACCATGCCTCATTCAACACAAGCAATCTTTCCATATTCCTTTACAGTCATGAAGTTCTTGAAGATGATGATGTTGATTATGAACATATATTTATGTTCCATACAAACTGTTACTAATCTCGTAATGCAGACAATCCTGTAAAACGTGGTTAAGAGAATCTTGAAAATCTCTTAAACCAAGACCTTTCTCAAGAAAACACGTGAAAGTCACATAATAGACCCCATCCTGCACAAAACCCATATCGCGAAATCATTGAATTCGTCTTCATTTGCTTAGAAATTGATCCACAATTCCAATGATGATTTCTCCTCTTTTGTTGCTCTCATTACTCTCTCCCAGATCGCAGAAGGAAACTACAAGCTCTCCTCCTTCACACGTCAAAGGAAACTACCTGAAATTCTTCATCTGCGTCTAGAGAAATGTTATATTTGCATTCCAAGCTACGATTAGAAGGCCAATGATAGTAGATCTGGCAAATCTAAATCACTAAAGAAAATATTGACTAAGTATTGTTCATTTTATGAACACACTCTCCAGTCAATATACACACAATTATTGCATGCACAAAACCCATATTCTTAACAAATTAACATTTTAATTTATCCTCCATTCCACATACACAGAACTTCACATTTGTGAAATTGAGATCCGTGGATTTAGATCACATTTTAGATTTCAACTGATGTGTGGAATCATGTGCTCCTTCTATGTGTGTTGTCCATTTTTGTATTCCCTGTAATCTTTCAAAACTCGAACATTCCATTTTGGGTCTAGCCATCACACATACAGTCACCCAATGCATTTTTGGCCATCAATTTACTATTGCACACATAGGGTTTATAGGGTTTATATGCTTGATTTGTAAACAAACATTCACCTATTAGATCTGATCATCCACCTCTGCATATGATTTCCACAATCACAGAAATCCCTTTTCCTTACTATTGGATAGATCTACATTTGCTTGGCTAGATCTACATTTTCTTGGCTAACGACTGATTTAGATCTATTTATATCAGAGGAGGACAACTAGTACAGATCTCTTCAATCGAGGGTTTAATCACACAAATTGTAGAGAGAGGATTCTGGTAAAGCTATTTATTGGCAACACTAATGCAAAAATGCACCCACTGTGAAAACAAATCAAGAGACACAAATAAAGGCATCTCATAATTCTCAATTCACACATAAATTGGGATTTTTCCATTGTAAATACATAGAATAAACAACATGCCATGAAAACTTATCTCTTGAACTGCTCACTGTAGGTACCATATTGGTGTCTTTATCTTGCGAGAATGTCCTGCATCACTCCTCCATATGGGTCTATCACTCTCCTTGAAGACATTCCTTGAAAAATAAATCCATACTAAAAACATATATGGTTTGCGTTACAATCCTCAATATAGTCCGCGATACGGTTCTCGATACGGTCCGCGATACGGTCCTCAAAAACAATCTACACTCAGTATCATTGCTCTTCCTTCACAATTTTCACCATGGCTCTAATATTATCACCATGTATTCACCATGGAGAAGCTATTAGGCCCTTAAGACCACAAGCATTCTCATACCAATTGATAAAAAAAATAATCTCTGATACCAATTGATAAAACAAAGAAGCCCTGATACTAATTGATAAAATATACATAGTAACAACAAGGTGACGGAAAATGCATACTAGACAACACTATTTGTATTCACACCAATGATACATATTTATAGTACAATGGGTGATGCCACCTCATAGAGAGATTTTCTCTAGATCCTAAAATCATGCATGATGACTAGGCTAGGAAATCTTAACTAAATCATTAATCATCACTTGAGGATATATTACTAATATCCTAAATGAATAATACAAATATAGGTGACAATTTAGACTTAGTGATTGATTAAGGTAAGCCATAGGCTAGCAGGTACCTTTGGTACAAATTTCATCTTCTGGAGCATTTTACTTTTGGAGATACACTCCGTGGAAGATAGGGTTTTTGACTAGTCCTGTAACTAGTCTCAAACAGGTGTTCCAAGTAAAACAATCATAAATTCTTCATAGAGGATCCAAATTTTGTGAAAAACATTCTTTAGAAATAGTACAATCTATAGTATTTTTTGTGTTATTTTTAGAATCAGATATCAAATATTGAGTGCGTGGCATGCTATACAAGTTCACTCTCTAGACTCTCCAGAATAGAAAAAAATTCAGGAAGGTCTTCCATTTTCGCTATATCTCCTTTTTAGTGACAAATGAAGGAGAGAAACTTGGATTGATTTTATAGAAGATATAAAAGAATATTTGGTACAATTTTTAGACCTTTATTCATTACAGGTATATAGTTATACTTGTTGGAAGTTAGGGTTTGTGACTAATCCAGAAACTAGTCTCAAATAGGTGTTTGAGATAAATTTAAGAAGTGATGTTGGGGTTTATATGTGGACCCATGTGGAAACAATTTCTAAGTGGAACCAGTTTGATGATGCTGGAGTTGTGAAAGGTATGATGATAAAATATCTTATGCACCAGGTTGTTACATGATTATGTTGATTAATTGGGTTGGTTGTCATTGATATCAACCCTTGAATAAAGTCCGGTAGCGAATTTCGACAGCACAAAGGTTTGGGTAATGGACACAAGTTTGTTTGATGTATAATGGTATGAGTTTTGATATATTTTTAGGTAAAACTATTCTATATGGATAATACATGTCATGCCATTTTTGGTAGTATGTGGAACACCACATAACTCATCACGGTTTGAGAGTTATGGCCTTACGAAGTTGGAGGACCCTCATACATTGGCTTGAAGCCCCAAAAGGTCAAAGAAGTCAAAGTGCTTGCAAAGAAGAAATTATTTAAATAATAAAGTGAAGTGACAAAGTCAAAGAGGATTATTTAAATAATAAAGTGAAGTGACAAATTCAAAGATGATTATTTAAATAATAAAGTGAAGTGACAAAGTCAAGGAGGATTATTTAAATAATAAAATAAATGGAGAACTTTCTAATTATGGAAAGTGGTTACAAGAAGGTTAAACCTAAAATGAGGAAAATGGGTTAAGTAGTCAAGTAGCTATTGGATATATGGACAAGTGGAAAATTGGGCAAATTTGGACATAAGTGATTATGTGGACAACGTGGCTATGTGGACAAAGTGGTCTAGAAGATGCTTCTAAGGAAGCTACATGAAAGTATAAATAAGAGGCAAGGCTCTCTCATTTCAATCACACTTGAGCATATTGAATATCTATAGGTGACTGAGGCAACCAAAGGATATCTAAGCTGAATTTCAGAGGGAAGGTGAAGTAAAGAGGGCCAAAATTCAAGGGAGGATAAATTCTTTTGATGATGCTTTCTAAGGTATGTTATTTACAGGTAATCTCACCATTTTCGCAATAACTTGTTTTCTAGAATGAATTAGACCATAAAATTGGGAGGCCATTGAGGAAACATATCCAAGTAGTTTTGGTACAAATTTTAGCTTGTGGTTCATTGTATTTTTTTATTTACACTCTGTGGAAAATAGGGTTTGTGGCTAGTCCTGAAACTAGTCTAAAACAGGTGTTTCGGGTAAAATCATAATAAATTCTTCATAAAATATCCAAATTTAATAAGACAAAATGTTTTGGTTAGAGTATAGTCTGTAGTATTATATGTACAATTTTTAGATCCATACAAAAAATATTCCGTGTGGGGCACGCTCTACATGTTCGCTCTCTAGAATAAGCCAAAATTCAACAAGGTATGTCATTTTTGCTATAAATCCTTTTTCGAGAGGTTCCAAGTAGTGACACTTGGAAGAATTGCATAAAACACACTGAAGAACATTGTATACTATTTTCAGATATTTATTCATTACAGGTACATAGTTATGATTATTTCAAGTTAGGGTTGTTGACTGATCCAAAACTAGTCATGTGAGAATAAAGTAAAGTTTGAGGAAAATGCTAGTTTCTTAATGTTAAAGTTAAGGAAGGTTTGCAGGTATGTGATCATATACACCAGGTCTATTACAAAGTTACAAATTAGATTTGGATGATGAAATTGATGAGGGATTTTTGTTGAGGTTGAGGTATAGGTTGGTGCATGGTTGATGCACTTGTTTATAGTATAGGTTGATTATAGGTTGAGGTACATGTTGATGCATGGTTCAGGTTATTGGTATAGGTTGTTTGGTGTAGGTTGATTGGTACAAGTTTACAGTAGTATATCTCACAGTGATAGTGTGAGAATGGTTCCATCATTCTACTTATACGTCAGGGCGGTTGGATGGGACAAGGACATGTGGTTGTAGCCACCTTCTGGTTATAGTTGGAGAACATAGGGGGTTGCATCCTCCTTCTGGTTGTATCCATTGAATTGGGGAGTTGGAACTTCCCTTAGGTTGTAGCCTGAGAAACTAGGGGGTTGGATCATCCTTTTAGTTGCAGCTGGAAAACAAAGGAAGTTGGTGCTTCCAATGAATTTTATTCTTCAAGACGTATAAGAAAATGCATTTTGCGGTTTTATCCCACTTTGGGTTTTCACATAAAAACACTTGTGTACTGTGTATGTGTATGATTGTTCATTTGTTCATTGTTTATTTACTCTACAAATATTGGATGATAATGCTACATTGATATAACACTTGCATTATATTGTTAAAAAGGATTATATTTCTCTATTACTGATTCACCCCCCCTCTCAGTAATCCAACAATTGGTTTCAGAGAAAGTTCCT
This sequence comes from Picea sitchensis, assembly GCA_010110895.2. Classification (NCBI taxonomy): domain Eukaryota; kingdom Viridiplantae; phylum Streptophyta; class Pinopsida; order Pinales; family Pinaceae; genus Picea; species Picea sitchensis. The sequence continues at coordinate 23,969 of SNQJ01S0041594.1, read as the reverse complement.
TCAAAAATCAATTTAACCACTGAAAGGTAGATCATGGAGAGAAACAACATGCATAAAAATGGAATACCACAGTTTGATGGACAAAAGTATGCATTTTGGAACATAAAGATGAATACATATATACAGGAGCAGGGATTTGAAATTTGGAAATCAATTGTAGATAAATACACATCACCAGTAGTTCTACCAACAAATGACAAAGCAATGAAACTCAGTCAGAATAATTCCAAAGCCATAAATGCACTTCTGAATGGTATTGGAGAATTGGTATTCACCAAAGTTGCACATTGTAAATCCACTAAAGAGATTTGGGACAAACTTTGAAATATTTATGAAGGAGATTCAAAATTCAAAGAAGAAAAGCTTCAAACTTACAGAGGCCAGTTTGAACAACTAAATATGAAGGAAGATGAGAATATTGCATCTTACTTTTTACTAGTCGATGAAACAGTAAATGCAATCTTGGGATTGGGGTAAGAAATCAAAGAATCTGTAATTGTTCAAAAGTTACTAAGATATGTTCCTATGATATTTGACCCTAAGATATCAACACTATAAGAAAGAGAAGATCTAAACTCAATAAGCATGGATGAACTACATGGAATCTTCATAGCATATGAACTGAGAACTGAACAAGAAAATCCAGATATTAAAGAAACAACCTTCAAAGCATCCAAAAGGTAAAAGAAAAAGGGAAAGAAAAAAAAAAAGGAACATAGCAGCAACAATGACGTCTCGAAAGATGATGAAGAAGAGACCAACTTTTTCAGAAGATTGAACATGGGAACCAATGATAGGTATAGAGGTAAGATTCCTTTCATTTGTTTTAATTGTGATGGTATTGGTCATTTTGCTAACAAATTTCCTCGCAAGAAAAAGATAAATGATGAAGGTTACTCAAATAGAAAACAAACATATAAAGGAAAAAGAACCACAAAGAAAGTTTTCAAGAAAATCATATGCACCAAAGAAGACATATCATCATTAGATGAAGATGAAGTCAGTGACAGTGAGACAAAAATAGTTCTATTCATGGTAGTAGAAGACTCTGATAAATAAGAATCTAAATAAGAATATTAAGAGGTCGAAGAAGAATATCAAGAGGCCGAAGAAGAATATTAATAGGAAAAATTTGACTACTGAGAATAATTATTGTGTTCCATAGAAGTTATCAGAAGAGAAAAGAAGGAAAACAAGAAACTACAAGAGGAACTAGACAAGAAAGAAGACACTCAGGAACTAGAACAAATCATCACAAATTTGAAGTTTCAAATTGAAGAATATAAAAGAATTGAAGAAGCACTCAAAGAACAGCTAGAAGGAAGAGACATGATCATTAGAAATTTGGAAGCAAAAATTATCACATTGAGAAAGGATCTTCAAAAGAAAAATATGCAGAACAACTCAAAAGTTTTGAATGACATTATCAACAGTAAAAAACCTCATCATGACAAGTCCAGACTTGGATACATTCAAACAGAAAAGGGATCAAGCTCCAAAACAAAAGAGCAATTAACATGTCCAAAAATCTATGCAGAAACAATCAAAGGGGATAGGAAGGTCTACAAAGAAAATTACAGGGACACTCCTCTAGCAAGAAGATTCAGATTTCAAAATCAACGATCGACAAAAACATATATTCCTTGGGAAGAAGAAGGATTCATAAGAGTACCTCCTTTTAGAAGATATTCAACTCCTAGGCATCAAACTATATTTTTTGGTTTATGTTATGCATGTAATAATTTTGGACATAAATATGTGAACTGCAGAGCTAACAACAGGAACATAAACAACTTTGAAAGTCATCCACAAAAGGGTTATCCAAGAAGACCTAGTGAAACACAAAGAATAAGTTACAACATATTTCAATCTTTGAGCATTGACGTGGAATGCTACAAATGTAACAACTTTAGAAGCATGGCCAAATATTGCATAATGACAGTCCCTCCTAGAGAACCACAATATAACAACAACAGTCGCAGACAGGAACCTCAAAAAAGGACATGGATAAGAAAGCAGAATCAATATAGCAATGAAGAATGCACACTTGCTCTACAAGCTAAGAAAAAGAAACGTGGTTGTTATGTTGACAGTGACTGTTCAAAACACATGACAAGTGATAGATACAAGTTTATTACATTAAGAAAGGAAGGAGATGGATCAATCTCCTTCAGAAATGATGATTCAACTAAAATAATTGGAAAATGCACAGTCAGAATTGGGAACAAGAATACTAAGGCAGAAAATGTTCTACTAGTAGAAGATATGAAACATAATATTCTACGTGTGAGTCAAATGTGTGACCAAGGTCATAAAGTTACTTTCGATTCACAAAAGTTCGAGATAAGAAAATAAGGTTTAGGAAAATTGATTTCAACAATTGCGAGAACTTCAAGCAACATATATGTATTAAGTGAAATTGGAAATGAAAAGTGTTTCCTAGGAAAGGAAGATGAAAGTTGGCTATAGTATAGAAGAATGGGTTACATACATTTTGATAACCTTGTCAAAGTTAGCAAAAGGGAAGCAGTTAGAGAAATGCCCTAGATCACGAAACCAACCAACACTTTGTGCAAGAATTATCTGTTAATTTTTCAAAATCCCAACCCAGTTTCAGTCTCACTGAATTTTCAGCCAAATTTCAATGCTAAACTCAGTTTCAACACTGTTTTAGCATATGTTACAACCTTGTGTTTCAGCATATACTCACAGCGGTGTTTCAGCATATGACTCAACACTGTGTTTCAGCATATACTACAACCTGGTGTTTCAGCATATACTCATAGCTGTGTTTCAACATATGACTCAGCACTATGTTTCAGCATATACTACAACCTGGTGTTTCAACATATACTACAACCTGGTGTTTCAGCATATACTACAGCCTTGTGTTTTAGCATATGTTACAGCCTGGTGTTTCAACATATACTACAACCTGGTGTTTCAGCATATGCTACAGCCTGGTGTTTCAGCATATACTACAGCCTGGTGTTTCAGCATATGCTACAACCTGGTGTTTCAGCATATAAAAACTTAACAGAAATAAATTTCAGAACTAAAACATGAGGATTCTGAACATCGTTTTCAACGCAGAAATAAAATATCAGCAATATGCAAAACTCAGAAAATATAGACACAAAGATATTCGGTCTAACTTCGACCCTGGAAAAACCCACAAGGGGAAACCAGGTTAGAGAGGGATTTGTATTACGCTGAGCTTTTGAGAAATTCTTTTACGACATATTCATCTAGGATTTGTATTATTTATGAGCTTTTGAGAAATTCTTTTACAGCATATTCATTCTTCAGATATTTACACAAACTTATCTGGACATTCCTGTAGCTTTGCTCCTCAATTTCTGAACCAGAAATTCGTACAACTGTACGGCAATTAATGATGTACAGACTGTCACGAAATTTGTGCCAAATCTCTGCTAAGACTCAATTTCTGTGCCACTCAATACTATTCGGAAACCTTGGAATGCATGCCAATGCTCCTAGAAATTGCTACTGCTGTCTCTTTTCTTCAGCTCGACCTCTCTCTTGCTCTCTCTTGTTCTCTCAACAAGAATGCTTCAACTTCTCTTTCTCTTGGCATCTCACCAAGAGTCTCTTGCTCTCTCAACAATACTGTTCCTGCATCTTACCCAAGAATGTGTGCGCCCACTTGCCTTAATCAAACTCACGAGGGAAGGTGAGGAGTTTTCTAATCTAATGGCTGAGATTAGATTAGATGGGTGGATGAGATTTGGTGTCTCTTCACTCACCCTCACTTCAATCATAAAGTTATCTTTTAATTTGCATCTCACAAATTAATTTGTCTAAGACCCACATTCGGAAATTTCTCCCCTTAGGCGCCTAGGGAAGAGAAACACTTGCCTTGGTACTTCATTTTAATTAAAAATTTAACATTATCAACAAGGAAAAAAAATAAAGACCAGGTTTAAATCAAAAGAATATTCAACGACAAGACCACTAGAAATTGTGCATAATGATCTAGTTGGACAAACTACAACAAATGGTTTAAAAGGAGAGAAATACTTTATGTTATTAGTTGATGATTATACAAGAATGATTGCAATTTTCTTTCTCAGGAATAAGTAAGAATCTTTTGAAAACTTCAAGTTCTACAAGGAAATGGTTGAAAATGAAATGGATTCAAGAATCAAATGCTTGATATCTAATAATGGAGGAGAGTTCACTTCTGAGGAATTTATGGACTATTGCAACATGCATGGAATAAAAAGGCAATTCTTTGTTTCTAGGACACCTCAACATAATGGAGTTGTTGAAAGAAAGAAAAGGACTGTACAATAAATCGATCAAACAATGCTAATGGATTCCAAATTGACAGATATATTTTGGACACAAGAAGTGCATACAACATTTCACATTCAAAACAGAGTAATTCTCAAAAACAACACTGAAAAAACTCCCTACGAGCTATGGAAAGGAAGACCAACAAATGTGAAGAACTTCATATTTTTTGGAAGGAAATGCTACATGATCAAAAGAGAAGATGGAAAAATGGGAAAGTTTCAATCTCGTGTGGAAAAATGAGTACTTGTTGGTTACTCAATTAAAAAGAAAGAATACAAGTGTTACAACCTGAGATTGAACAAAGTTGTGGAAAGCATCAACGTAACAATTGATGAAACATGTAGACAAGAATTAAAGGAAGAAGAAAATGAATCAATGGAACAACTTTATGAAGAAGAAGCAGAAGATGAAAACGAAGTAGAAGGGGAAGATGAAGAGGATCTGACAGAAGCATAAGAGCAATTTCAGCAAGTGCCTCGAAAGACACCTAGCAGACGAGTACAGAAGAATCATCCTTCATATTAGATTATAGGAAACAAAGATGGATGAGTTGAGACTAGAAGAAGAATCCACTCACCAGAACAAACACACCTAGCACTCTCATCTACGATTGAACCAACTTGTTTTGAAGAGGCCATCAAGGATGAATTTTGGAATAAGGCCATGGATGAAGAATTGGATCAAATAGAGAAAAATGACACTTGGGAATTGGTTCCAAGACCAAAGGATAAGAATGTGATGGCCACAAAGTGGGTATACATGAATAAATTGAATGAAGATGGACAGGTTACAAGGAACAAAGCTAGATTGGTATGTAAAGGATATGCACAAGTTGAAGGAATCGACTTTGAATAGACATTTTCCCCAGTTGCCAAAATGGAAGCAATCTGATTGATTTTAGCTTATGCATGCTCCAAAAATATTAAAGTGTATCAAATGGACATAAAATCAACTTTTATGAATGGGGGAACTTGAAGAAGAAGTCTGCATTGAAATACCAGAAGGATTTCATTTGTCAGAGAATGCAAATTATGTGTGTAAATTAAAGAAGGCCTTGTATGGTCTAAAATAGGCTCCTAGAGCATGGTACTCTAGACTGGATAAATATCTACAACAGGCAGGGTTCATAAAAGGAAGTGCAAACAACAACCTCTACATCAAGGTAACTCAAGATAGTATTTTATTAATTGAATTTTATGTTGATGATATTATTTTTGGAAGTACTAATGGGAGGTTAAGCCAGAAATTTGCAAAGGACATGAAAAATGAATTTGAAATGTCATTACTTGGAGAACTATCCTTCTTTCTGGGTCTTTAGATACGTCAAAGAAACCAAGGAATTTTTATTTCTCAAACCAAGTATATCAGAGAAATTCTAAAGAGGTTCGGAATGGAAGATTGCAAACCAGTTATCACACCCATGCAAACCAGTTGCAAGTTGAACAAAGATGATGATTCAAAGTCTATAGATCAGAGGCACTACATGTCAATGATTGGTATCCTACTATATGTGACAACATCCAGACCAGATGTAATGCAGGCAGTTGGACAGGTGGCACGACTAGAGGAAACACCAAAGGAATCACATGTATTAGCAGTGAAGAGGATTTTCAGATATCTTAAAGGAACATAAGAGTTTGGATTATGGTATACAAAAGAAAAGTACATATCACTTATTGCCTACACAAATGTAGATTGGGAAGGTTTCATTGATGAAAGACGAGGCACCAATGGAGAAGTGTTCTACTTGGGTGAGTGTTTCGTATCATGGCTAAGCAATAAACAATCATCATTATCTTTATCTACAACCGAGGCAGAGTATATTGCAACATCATGTTGTACACAGGTTCTATGGATGAAACAAAATCCGACAGATGTGATAAAGAGAAAATGTGGTGTGATAAAGAGTTAGGAAAAAATAAAATTAAGGTATTATAAAGAAGTAATCAACCCTAATATAGAAGATCAAAATTATCTATATGTTTTTCCAAGTGTAAAGAAAAAAATAAGCATTGCTAAGATAAGAACAAATTCTCACGAGCTCCATAGTGAAACTGGGCATTGGTCAATTCCTAAAA
>SNQJ01S0041593.1:110292-134357 GCA_010110895.2 Picea sitchensis | reverse complement strand
AAGTCGGCCCTGCCAGTGAAGAGACACTTCACACGTGCCAGACTTGCATAAATAAAGGAGGCTAGCGCCTCACTTAGACACAACTCACTTGCTCAGTTTGAGAGACAAGTTCTGATCTGTTACCGGCAAAGGAGAGAGAGAGTGGCACATATCTAGGAGAGGACTTTCTGTATTACCATAAGAGATTTCTTGGTATTGTATTGGCTATCTATATTAAGGAAGTTTTGCTAGGTTTTCTTCCCCTAGAGGGTTTCCCAGGATAAATGTTGTGTCTCTTGTGATTGTGTATTTCTCAGTGATCTTGGATTATGCTATTGTTATCTAATGAAATGAAAACATCTATAATAATGGCTTAAACATTAACAATGACGTCACCCTTGAAGATAAAATTAGGGTTTAATTATTGTCATTTTTGTAAAAACTGGATTTTAGTGTAATTTGGCCATGTCGACCTTTTTATGACCTAATTGTAATTAAAGGTCATTGATATTGTATAAATAAGAGAAAAAACTCTCATTTTTAATCATCATCTCTCATCACAGAAGTGTGCGGTCTGAAATTCGACCCTCTTTAAGGGTTATTGGCTGAAACTAAGAGGTGTGCAACTTCTTGGAGAGGCATTTTTGGTGTATCTTGGCTCTTTTCATGGTGGGAAATCTTCAACTAGGGTTTGAGCTTGATTATTCTTGGTGAAGTAGAAAAACTGCATTTCTTTATTGTGAATGAATGCTTATGGTGAATTTTACTTGTTTCATATTAAAGATTATGAAATTGCTTGCTTGAAACCCTAGGAGAAAGACATAAGTTATTATCTCTTTCTTTATAATTTTCCACTTGTTTAAATTTGTGAAATAGCACCTTATCTAGAAGTAGATACTAGAGCCCTACCATTGTAGCACTCTAGTAATCCTACTCCACTTGCATTTTGCATATTTTATTTCAATCTGTCTAAGGAAAAGAGAAATCACTAGGGCCTAAGTTTCCTTACTTTCTAGCAATTATCTCTAGGACTTGGATGTTTGAGGCCTTGGGTTACCAACACCTCTCTCATCTTCTCCATCTCCTTTTGACTAAGTATTATCATTGCTATTTCCCTCTAAGAGTTGTTGTTGCTATTATTGACTCCAATACCCTAGAAGGCACTAGTCTATTCACTACTAGTGATTGATTGATCAAACAACTTTCAAAATATCTTCTTTGGAACATTCACTAACTCCTACTAACCTTAAATTAGCCTAATTCACAAACTAACTTCTTGTTGTTGCAAAAGATTGCTACAGCCATCTAACAACAGCAAACTGACCTCAAAAGGGACATATATTGCTAGCTAGACATTGCTAAATCTGCTTGTGACTGTTATTGTGGCTGTTACAAATTTATCATTGTTGTTGTAAACTGTAGTACTGCTGCAATTTTATATCTGCTAGTATATTTTTTAAGAGTTCATTGTCTTATGAAGCATTAATATCATTTTAGTACTTGGAAAGTGCCCTTTTTCTATTTTTTTGTCTTGTTTTGGGCAGGTAAACAATATTATTCATTTGCTTCATTTCTATAAGACATAAAATAACCCTTTGAAATTGAGTGACCTGTGAGAGGGGGGGAACTTTCTTATACTTTCGCCTTAGCCTTCTCAAAACCCTCAGGTCACTAGGGACATCTCCCCTGGGGTACATTGATATACTCCTAAATAGAAAGGGGTTTCCTATTAAGGTGACAGTGATAGGTCACTCCCTGTTATGCCAATCTTGCTTTCACTTGCCTTGGCTTTTGGGCAAGTACAGATTTTGCGATAACATGGTGGACAACCTTCATTGTGACCACATGGAGAGTTAGAGAATGCCCTACTTGGGAGGAGTGTTTTGCATCCTAAAGGAAGGCATGAGGCCCTAGACAGCATAGGGTTACTCAGATTCCTATTTGGAGGTTTTAGAGTTGGCTCGGGGATGCCTAGGATGTGACATTGTTCCTACAGGGGGCAGCTAACCCAATGAAATACATTGTTTAGGAGGATCGATGGAGTCGATGGAGGATTTTGATGGAGAGATGTGGACATACCTTGTGTAGCTACATCATCTTGGAGCCCTTATTGTGTATGACATCACCTCAAAGCATGACATGTGTACTTTGGCGTGGAGAGATTCCCCTGTGTTGGCTCTACAAGTTGTCATTGTAGGTTGTAAGGGCTTGGGCCCACATTGCATGGTTGGCCTCCCTTACCTCCCATATATACAGAGGAAGGAGAGATTCCTTCTCTATCATCATCATCATACTCTTCTCTTTGTATTTGTCTTCTTCGAGAGATTCACTAGGGTTCATGAGGAAACCCTATGAGATGTTATACATGGGAGGAGGACATCTTTGTTGGAGATTCCTCTTGTGACTAGTATTTAATCTTGTGAAGAAGAAGACGATGGAGATGATCGTCATATATCATTATGTTCATTCTTTTATTCACTCTTGAGTTAACATGTGATCTAAAGGAGTGCGCACTAGTCTTCTCTCATGGTCTTCAATTGTACTCTCTCTCTCTCTCTCTGAGTTGTTGGGGTTTCTTGGTCTTATTGGAGTATCTTGGAAGTCTAGCTAAAGGAGTGCGCACTAGTCTTCTCTCATGGTCTTCAATTGTACTCTCCGAAAGGTTAAATTTCTGGTCCATTGGAGTATCTTGGGAAGTTTAGGTTAGGGTTTATCCTGAGTAGGTTTGATATTGTGGTTTTGTGATAAAACCCCTATGGTATATTTGGTGAGAAGAAGACAGAACAAGACGCCTTACCATGGAGGACTTGGACTGATCCCTGTACGTTGGAGCCCATGGTTGAGTTATATTTTTCTGTTTCACCCTAGCTAGCACTTTGGAGAGCTAGGATGATTTGTAATAGCCTTGAGAGAGGGTTATGGTATGTACTTGAACTTCATCTTGAGCATATTAACGAATTTCCTCGTTGTCCAAAACTTGTGCAATTTACAGATTTTATTTTCAACCATCTATGTTCTTCATGTATTGTTATTACGCCTATATATGTCTTGATTATATGGCATAAGTAAAGGAAAATTTGTGGAGTGATTTGACACCATCATTGAAAAATTGGGTTGATTTGTTGCTGCTATATCTGTTGTTGTACTGCTGTTATAACAAATTTAAAAGTGAATTCTCAGATTTGGTTTATGTGGGATAAGTTTCCTAAAGGGCTGAAATTTATCAAGATAGTTTGGTATCTTTTCTCCTTAGATTTCATAGAAGATTGGGTTGTAAGAAAATGAAATATAGTGTACCCTTTTTGTTGCTATTTTATACTCTATTTCATAATAGCCTGCTATCCCCAGCTTAGGGATACCTAAGAGATTATGTCTCGAGGTCTAATGTGTCCTGTAGAAGGCTGGAGTACCGAGCCAAATCAACTTGGAGGCTGGCCCTGGAGAGCCCATCATTTCATTCTTCACTTTGTCGAAGCTAAAGATTTCATCCATCACCTCGCTTGGTCTCAGAAAGGTGATTGGTCTTGCTCCATGAGGTAATGAACTGTATCATGGTATGTGTCACTGATCCACAAAACCTTTGAATATGTGCATTCACCTCTTTCTTCAATGGGTGCTTGGATCTTATACCCATCCACTTGACCATAACTGGGGGGAATGACAGAATGTTCTAGTATGGCCGGGTACCCATAGGTTTTGAGCTGCCACTAGGGGGATTCCAAAGAAGCAATCGCCCGGCCCCACCATACTTTCTACCACTTTTCTACCCCTCTTTCCCGGCCATCCATCTCCATTACACCGGGTTCGCATCGGTTTTCCAAATACTTAAGGGTTGTACTTACCTTGTGGAAAGAAGGGGCTAGCGTCCGTGAGGGTGTGCGAAAGGCAAAATATAGAAGCCAAAGAATGAAACCTTGAGATGCTTCTCGCTTCAGGATCCCCTCGATAAAGCAAGAACGTTTCTCGGCATGAAACAGAGGGACCCGTAGAAATATAAATCAAGACCTAGTTGAGGATAGGGGTCTCATCACAAGCCATCCCATAGGTCCATGGCCATCTATGTGATGACACTACTAGTAACCGTCACCACGCCAGTAGTGGTTTTGGTGTCATAGTGCCACAGAAAGGGGTTTCATCACGAGCCACCTTCTCATTTCTATGAAATGCTTGAGGGTAACATTGACACCACCGGGTCACCACGCCGTGGTAGTGTCCCCTAACTAGATTCTTAAATAAAAAGAAATAAAATAAACACAAAAGGCAGGACGGGCTTGAACATTTGCATCCATGACAAAAAGTACCACCCTTCCTTCAGAGGCACCTACTGTGTAAGCCATACATTTCCCTGCTATCGTTGCACCTTTTGTCAGGACATCCCTTATCCACTCCATCCACTCACATGGCTTAGATTTGATCTCTCTCCCGGAAACATCCTTACATCACGAGCATTAGCCCAATAGGACGCCCTAGGCTTTCCTCCAAACCTGACTTGTAGATTAGTATAATGCTCCTACACTTGTCCGCAAGTTGGGGTTTTATGCACATGTTTAATAAACTTGATGATTAGATTTTACTGACATTGCTATGATCTTCAGGACTTATGAGCCCATGGAGGGCATATCTCTGATGTTGAAGGACCATACCCGATGGCGTGCACACGTGATGGATAGGTACACATGGGGAGATGATTGTTCGACCTCCATATCAAAGCCCACCGATGGATGTTGAGACCCCAAACAGGGGTAGAGGGATCAGAGGATTTCACAGGAAAAAGGGAGGATGTTCCACCAGAGACAGTTTGGCAGGCATGGACCCAAGGGGGTTATGCCCTTTCCACCATGACGTAGGCTTTGAAAGGCCCATGATGTCACCTAGACAATCTAAGACGCCATCCGCTTATGCTGCTTTGGGAGGCGCTATGTGCCAAGGCACGGTGGCGATTCCTCGAGGGCCCAAGAAGGCCCTCGACGCTTACTCCTAGGACGCCAACGCTAAGTTCTGTAAGGTCTAACGCCAATCTTAAAGGGCATGTGGACATCATCATTTATGCTTGATTTAGGCTTTTAATTGTTGAAATATTGTAACCCAGTATTCTTATTATTATTGATATATTCGAGGATCAATCCCCATTGTGGATTGACTGTCGACATTAAAATTGACCAAATTCCCTTTTGCGCATTGGTCAAAAGACAATTATAATAGGCATTAAGAAGTCGCCCCAGCAGTTAATAAAGAAACCTAGAAATATAATAAAGATGGGTTTACCCACCCGACTTGAGAAGTCCCTGCCAATGAAGACACTTCACACGCGTGACTTGTATAAATAAAGAGGCTAACGCTTTTCCCTACTTAGACACAACTCAATTTGCTCGCTTTGAGACAAGTTCCATCTGCTACCTGCTAAAGGAGAGAGAGAGTGGCACATATCTAGAGAGGACTTTCCAGATTAGCATAGAGATCTCTTAGAATTGTATTGGCTATTCATATTAAGGAAGTTTTGCTTGACTTTTCTTCCCCTTGAGGGTTTCCCGTGATAAATGTTGTGTCTCGTGATTGTGTATTTCTCAAAGGATCTTGATTATGCTATTGTTATCTAATGAAATGCAAACATCTATAATAATGGCTTAAACATTAACATGGGAATCGAGCCAAGCTGAAGGAAGCATCTTCGCAAGAGAAAAACGGCCACTATTGTAGTACATGCAAATGAGGATTTTTCAAAAGTGTATATTTTCAGCCCTAAACTATCTAGAAAGTTGTGCCCTCCTAAGGATCAATTTGCATCATCAATGCACATTTTCGCTGGTTGATCTCCTCGAAAGAGAAACCTGCTCAGCAATTTAAAACCAAAGGTTTTAAGTACCAAGTACTAGAGGTACTGTAAGCACCACCAAAACCGCAGATCAGATTTGAAGGAGCAAAAGTTGTGTTTTCTCAGATCCAACACACCAAAGTGCACACCAAGCCGCGATCTCCTCGGTAAGTTCAGCTTTTGATTTTGAGCACCTTCACTTTTCGGTCATTTTCCTATTCCGTGTAAAGATGTCTATGAGCATTAAGTTTGTTGACAAGTTAGAAGGAGTGGAAAACTTCCGCGTCTCGAAGTATAGGGATTGGCCTCATTCTTGAAGAGAATGACCTATAAGATTTCGCTGGTTGAAGAATTATCGAACCTCAAGATGTCAGAAAGGTAAAGATCAAAGGACACAGGCCAAAAAGAATCATGGCAGATTCAATTAAAGACCATCTAATCCCTTATGTGCCATCTAAGAAGAATCCTAAAGAAATGTTTGATATTCTGACCGCATCTATATGAAGGAAAGAACATAAACCGAAGATGAATCTAGAACTCAATTGAAGAATACAAGGATGCAAAAAGGAGAAATGATTCGTGAATATTTCCGCATCTCGCACTAAAGAACAAAATTTTAGAAGCATGGAGATACCATAGACTTAAGACGAACTCATAATGATTACCAAATGGTCTCACAAGACCTTCGATGCTTTCATCCAAACGATATGTGCCAGAAGGAGAAATCGGTTCCATTGTTCTATGGCAAGAATGCATCCAAGAAGAAACAAGAGTAGCGACCGAAGTTATTAGCTAAGGATGATGATCAAGCCCTAGCTACTCATACACCAAAGGAGGAAGGAAGAAACCTACTTCCAAAAGGAACCTCATAAAGAGCCTCAACAATCAAATAAATTCAATCATAAAGAATCTCATCCAAGGAGATTTCAAGAAAGTCCAACGAAAGGAAAGAGACTACCTATATCCAGATAAGGCTATCATTGTGAGAAATAGGACACATTGGCGCAGGTTTGTCCAAATTAGATGAGAAGAATACAAGAGAAAAACAAAAGAGGCCCATGCCCATGTAGTCAAGATGAAGAGACACCCCCAAAGATGATGTTAGAAGAGATCAAAGACCATGTGTTGATCTCAACCTTCTCAGGATCCAGAATAATTCGGACAGACACTTGGTCATTGATAAGGGTGCATCCAAGCACACATGACTGGGACAAAGAAGAGCTCTCTTGTAATCTCAAAGAAGAAGTTTTCGGAAGTGATACCGGAGATGATTACCAATATCCCATTAAGGGAGAGGAAGAATAAAACCATAAACTCACTCCGTGGGAATTCACTAAAATGAAGGACGGATTATATGTACCGCTTGAAGAAGAGCCTACTCTCCATTTCCTTCAAACTTTAGAGAAGAAAGGCTTCGTAGTTGCCTTTTATAGATGGAGAAGTTCTTATGTGGGCTAAGGGAGAAACTTTAAATGAAGCAATCGTCATCAAGTACGAAGAAAATACTTGTATAAATTAAAGGGTCACCAGAGGTCGCTATAACCCATGCCATTGAAAACTCATGTGAACTTTGGCATAGAAGATTAGCCCACATCAACCACAAGGCTACCATACATATGAAAAGCGTACCTGTGCCTACTGTGAACTCAAAGGTGACCATAAAGGCGTGATGCAATGGATGTGCACAAGGAAGAATATCAAGAACCCTTTTCCAAAAAAAAAGGGACAACAAAGCAGAAAGAGTCCTAGAACTCATCCATTCACTTGTGTGTGGCCCAATGCCACTATCCTCCATTAGCTGCATGTATATTATGTATCATTCATTGATGATTAATTTCCCAGAAACTCGATATATTTCTGAAGACTAAAGATGAAGTGTTCAAGAAGTTCGCTAAGGAATTCAAAGCCTTGATAGAGAACCTTTTCTGAAAGAAATATCAAAGATACTCAGGTCAGAGAATGAAGGAGAATATACCTCAAAAGAGTTTGTGAACCGTGAAGATGTTGGAATCAAGAGGGAACTCACTACTCCCTATAATCCACAACAACAACAAAACGGCAGAAGTTGAATGGAAGAACAAAACCATACTAGAAGTCAGTGGAAGACTATGATACATGATCAAAATCTTCCTATGTGCTTATGGGCGTAAGCAACATGGCAATTGCTTATGTGCAGAACCGATTATCCCATAGTGCACTTGGGCTCAAGACAATCGAAGAGATGTTCACCGAAAGACTTTAGGTAAGCCATCTCAAAATATTTGGTCAGAAGGTGTTTATTCATATACCTAAAGAAAAGAGAAACAAGTTGGACCATTCACAAAAGAAGGGAATATTTGTGGATACTATGAGGTCTCCAAGACCTTCAGAACCTATATACCGTGTCAACATCACATTGAGATCAAGAAGGATGTGGACCTTTGACGAAGATGCAACACCAAGAAATCTAAAATATGTCAAATTGAAGAGGTATATGAAGAGGAACCCGTAATCCCCATTACTACAATGAGGGAGGCTCCCTGTAGTCAGCAGAACCTGTGAGGGAAGTCGTAATTTCCCTCGATGAGGAACTTCTAGAAGACCATGATATAGTAGAAGCAAGAACCTCCTCAGATGACTATCCTCCATAAAAGAAAGCCAGCCGGGCTAGAGAGCTTATTCAAGATGGAGAGAAGTACCCAAGTAGTTCCCAAGGAACCTAGACAAGAAAGACTGCCATCCTCCAGCTTATATGGCTTTGATGCGATCTCCCAAAGAGGAGCCTCACCCTGCTTTGAAGAAGCCATTCAAAGGAAAGAACGGGCGCGATGCCATGATAGAGGAATACCAATCCATGTCGAAGAACTAAGCATCTAGAAATAGTTCCCAGACCAAGAATAAAGATGTGGTATCCTCCTACGGCTCTTCAAACAAACATGTTGATGGAAGTATTGAGAAGCATAAAACAATATTTGTCGCTCGTGGATTCCTTCCCGCATGAAGGCATTGACTATGAAGAGACATTCATTCTTCCAGCCAGATACACTTCGATCAAAAACATCATAGCCCTTGCAACTAAGAAGAAGTGGAAGTCGCACTCGTGATGGATGTGAAGAAAGCTTCTCCAAAACTAATAATGTAAGAGGAAGTTGTATAGAGCAACCCCGCTGACGAAGTTGAGAAGGAGCCTCATGTCCGCAGATTGAAGAAAGCCTTATATCGGATTGAAGCAAGCTCCTAGAGTTTGGTATGGCCATGCAGACAGCTTTCTGATCTAGCTTATTTTTACCAAGAGTAAAGTAGTCTCAAATATCTACTTCAAAAATATGAATAATGAGTCAGTAATCTTACCGCTATATGCGTGGATGACTTATTTTTAACTGCAGAAGAAAAGCTCATCGCTAAATTTTAAAAGAGACTTGCCCCTGAATTTTAAAACGAAAGACCTAGGCCCCATGCATTATTTATTAGGTCTCGAGGCATGGTAGAGTCCAAAGAGGATCTCCTTAACCAAGGGAAGCACACTATCCTTAAAGAGATTCAACATGCCCGAATGCAAGCCCATGAATACACCCATGTGGGTTAAGTCGGTCGGTATATACATCGCCTAATTCGATTGATGCCACACCAGATAGACGGATTATTGGATCGTTGATGCACCTGACGAACACCAGAACATACATTTGTTTTGCCATGAACACCTTGGAGACAATTTCTCGGTAGATCCTGCACGTGCACCTAGGTGGTCGCGAAACATGTGATGAGGTACCTCAGCGTACACAGAGTATGGTCTCTCAAAATTTGCGATGAGAGAGATCATAATTTCACATTGAGTGGATATACTGACAGATTAGCGTTGAAGTGTTCTTTTGCCAGAAAACACTTCCGGTGATGTTAATGCTGTGGGATCGCTTTATGATCCGTATGCATTAGGGAAGCAATCTATATTGCCGCCGCGACGTACCGGAAGCATAATACATTGTTGCATGTTCGCTAGCCGGTTATATATGGCTCGAAGTTGCTTCACCTACCGGTTTGACTCCTTTGGAAATGAGAGAAACCGCGGATTCTATGTGACAAACTGTAAGCCGTGATAAAGATGATGAGAATCAGATTCAACGCATGTGTCGGCACATAGAGATCCCCATCACATCCGCGACATGGTACGTAGAGGAGCCTTGAAGCTCCAAAACATTAGCACGGATGAAATCGGTGTTGTCGACGCAGCCACCAAGCCTCTATCTATCGTAAAGTTTGAGTACTTCCGAGATAAGCTTGGCATAGTCCGAAAGAACCTTCCTTGAAAGGGGGAGTAGGTGTTTTGTTCCTTGTTTCTGACCTAGTTTTCATATGTATGCAAGATGTGATGTGTTCCTTGCTTCCACTCTAGCCGCCGCATCGAAGCAAGATCTCGACAAATTCCTCGCTTCACCTAGTTGTCGCATTACAGCAAGATGTGATCCTTGCTTCACCTAGCTGTCGATACGTAAAGCAGACAGATGTTCCTGCTTCACCGAAGCTGTCGTGACGTAGCAAGGATGAGATGTTCCTTACTCGCCAAATTCCGAGCTGCGACGAAAGCAAGACATGTTCTTTGCTTCTCGACTCCAATTCCGACGCAAAGCAAGATGAGATGTTTCTTGCTTCCGACCCATTTATCAGACATAAAGCAAGATAAGATGTTCCGCTTCACCTGCCGCAATGCAGTTAAAGATGTGAGGCGCATTTTGCGACCAGCACCGAAGCCCTACCGGATAGCTATGACGTAGAAGCCGTTGTAGTATCCCCGCCCAACCGGATGATCGCGGACGTAGCAGACGAGTATCTGCCTGCCTTGAGTGTCAGGACGTAGCAAGACGATGGTGGCTATGGCTGCGACGAGCTTCCGTACTGGCCACCGTGACGTAAAGCTATTCTTGTATTATGATGAGCCATCTTTGTGATGTGATGATGATGATGTATCAGCTATCCACAAATATTGATGCGATGATGATGGCATTCCTTTGAGAATGATGATGTCGCCGATGAAGAAAACTTCCTCGATGATTTATAGATACACCACTAAGATGGTATTGATGATGCTCATATCCATCAAAGTTGCACCGAATTGACTCCGAAATACCAAAGTTTGAACAACATCATTTGTTCAAAAATTCAGAGTTCAGAAGTTCATCTGGTCATAAAGACCACCCTGTCACTCTACATTTCCATAAAAATTGTAATAATATTGTTTGCATGATGAACTTGTAAAGGTCTTAGCCACCTTAAGTCCTAAGCGTGAGTTATACTGACCGCTTTTTCACTTACTAATTATATTTTGTCGTTTTATAATTTATGAGTTTTTTTTCACTAAATCCCTCCAGAGCCCGAGTATATGCTCATGGTTAGGCTTGAGCATGATCTAAGCCTAGTGTCTCCATGTATTTCCATAAACATCCTCCTAGAGTCTTTATGGAAATGTATTAAATCCCCCACTAGGATTTTTTTTAATTTTTTTTTTTTTTTTTTTTTTTTTTTTTTTTTTTTTTTAATTAAAATAAAGATACATTAAAAGGGTATTTGGGCACCAAATAGGCCATGGGATGCTCATTTTTGACCTAGAGCACCATGTTACCTAATTACCCACTAATTTTACTCAAATAAGTGGGATTTTCATCACTCAAAATTGATTTTACTCAAAAACCCAAAAGGTTTGAATTCAATAAAATCAGCAAAGGGAAAAAATAAAAAGATATGTGGGGACAAAATTGAAGACAAAATAAAAGTCAAAAAGCTAAGCAAGGAGTCATGTGACAAACCCATGTGATTGAGGATTGTCGAAGACTCAATATTGAAGAGTTTTGGCACATGCTTTATGGGCATGCCTCTCTTGGAGACGTGGTGCACTCCTTAAGGTGGCAGCCCACACCTCAAGAGGTGGAAAGACCTCCTCCTCTCCCTTTGACTTTGTTTTGACATGTGTTGATGCAGAGGTGCTCACCTCCCACACTTGGCAGCTCAACCTCTAACACATGGTGCGTCCTCCTTGGAGATGCCATGCGCTCTCCTCCTTGATAACTCCACCCAAATTTGTATAAGTATGAGAGCTCTCTCCCATTTTAGAGTTAGCTTGGAGCTTGAGAGAATAGCTTGCTGCATACTATCACGTAATACCTTTTATGCCAATGGAATAAAGACTTGGAGGTCAAGATCTATGGTGGTGTTAGGTTTTGTATGGGTGAATGTGGTTCATATGAGGTGATTTGTTTCATGCATTGTTTATAGCTTGTTAGTATTGTCCAATTCATATGAATATTGTTATTCAAATTTGATAGAGTTGATTATAGCTTATACTCAATTCTATTGGGCATTTACATTTAAGATTTGATTTGCATGTGAAGTTTATGTTAAACTAATATGCTACCTTATCTTTTTTGGATGGAATGGAATGGATGGAAGGAATGGAAGGAAGGAAATGGATGGACGGACAGGATGGAATGGAATGGAGGACGGAATGGCGGAAGGAATGGAGGACGGATGGATGGAGGAATGGATGGAATGGAGGAATGGAGGATGGATGGATCTGGAGGAGGAATGGAATGGAATGGATGGAATGGAATGGACGGATGGAAGGAAATGGAATGGAAGGAATGGACGGATGGAATGGAATGGACCGGAATGGAGGAGGAAATGGATGGAATGGACGGATGGATGGATGGATGGATGGACGATGGATGGAATGGAGGAATGGAGGAAGGAGGAAAGTGGATGGAGGAAATGGAAGGGAGGATGGACAGGAAGGAAGGAAGGAAGGAATGGATGGATGGAGGAAGGATGGAATGGATGGATGGATGGATGGATGGATGGAATGGAGGAATGGATGGATGGATGGATGGAATGGATGGATGATGGAATGGAATGGAAGGAATGGCATGGAAGGAATGGATGGAAGGATGGAATGGAATGGACGGAATGGACGGAAAGGACGGAAGGATGGAATGGAGGAGGATGGATGGACGGATGGACGGATGGAAGGACGGATGGATGGATGGAAGGACGGACGGAGGACGGATGGATGGATGGACGGATGGAATGGAGGAAGGACATGGATGGAAATGGATGGATGGACGGAATGGAAGGAATGGAATGGAATGGAATGGAATGGAAGACTTATCCCGGACGAAATGGATGGAATGGATGGAATGGATGGAATGGATGGACGGAATGGGATCTGGACGGAGGAATGGACGGATGGAATGGATGAAATGTATAGTTGGGATATTAACATTCATACATACAAATAATTTTAAATGGGATGTAGTTGGTTATGATAAGAAGCCCATTTATGACATTGAGAATCATTTCCAAGTAGTTCCTCTACAGCTTATCACCTATTGTGTTACTTTTGACTTAGAGCAGTGGCAACAAGCAGATGATATATTTACTGATACTTCCCAAACACCCAAGGTTGACCTAGTTCTATTTTCTCCTAATGATTTTCGATCATACCTGAGGGTTTTGATGAGTTCCTGAGCACTTGGATTTATTACATGAAGAAGATTATCAACCACCATTGTGCTCAAATCTTGGTAGGAGTAAGAACATCATTTTCTTGAAGAAGGATTCTTGTGACGACTTTCTCCAACCACCTCCGACATTTTACCTTGCTATGTCATTATACATGTAGTTAGAAATTTATTTTTATTGAGTTTCCTCCCGAGGCAAAACCCTAGAGTTCAAGGGTAGGTTGAATACCTTGAGAGAAGGTTTGTCATCTCAGCCTTTCAACCTTCCCTTACAGCTTGTCAATCACCTTCTAGATCCTTGTCAATCCTTTCCCAGGCTCCAGATTATGAGGACATCCTAGGTAGCCAGCTTCCAGACCTTATGAGTCAGTTTTCTAAACCTTCACCTTTCAATGCATCCCTTCCTCAAGTGGATTGAACACTTTCCTCAAAGAATGACTTGGCATGATTTTATCCTCCCCACCGGGCCCATGAGTTAGACTTGATGGTTTCCTCGGAAGGATACCATACATTTTCTAACCCATGTTATTTTGTGCTTAACTTATAACCGCTTTGGTTTATGATGAAGCACATAGGCATGTGTTATGATACATTTCTAGCATGGTTGTATGCTTATACTTATCATTTGACAGGTAAGTACAGGTAAGTTTGGTAGGCATTTGCATTCATTGAACATACCATTTGCATTTCATGCTAGAATAGTTTGTTTTCATTTGTATATGCTTGCTTTCGCGATAAATGAGTCTAGCGTGATATCACCACTCCCAAATGATTGCCACAAATTTTATGTTGAGATCAAGCAATGTCATGTGCGGCGCTTCTAAGAGATGTTGAGGTTCTCATGCACTCTATGATGAGCACATGTCCCTGAGATGGAGCCAAATGTTATCCCCTTAGTTTAGGGATAACTATGAGATTATGTCTCAAGCCCACAGGTCCTAGACATGGAGTACCTGTATTTTAATGACTTGAGCATGCACTGAGGCCCATCTTTTCATTCTTCAGCGCCTCTAGTTTGTCAAAAACAACAACATCCATTACCTCGTACTGGTCCTGTAGTAGAGATTGATCTTGCTCCATGAGGTAATGAGTCCGTATCATGGTATAAGGCCACTTTGATCCTCAAACCCTTTGAATATGTGCATTCAATTCTTTTCTACTTCTAACTGCGCTTTGATCTTATACCTATCCACTTGGACCATATCCGGGGAAATGAAAGGATGCCCTAGTATGTTGGTAACCATAGGTTTTGAGTTGCCACACTAGGTGATTCATGAGAAGCCATCGTCCATTCCCACCATACTTACCACTTCTCACCTCTTTCTCAAGCCATCCATCCCATTACACTAGTCCGGGTACTGGGTTGGCCAAATATTTAAGGGTTGTACCCACCAGGGAAGAAGGGGCTAAAGGCCCAGAGGGTGAAAGTAGCCGCAAAAGATAGAAGCCAAAGAATGAAACCTGAGATGCTTCACTTCAGACTCTCGAGAAGTAGTAAAAAGCTTCTCAACAAGAACAAGAGGACCCATAAAATAATAAAACAAGACCTAGTTAGAGGATAAGGGTCTCATCACAAGCCAAAATTTTCATTTCCATGAAGGTAGCCAGATGACACTATCAGCACTGGTCACCACGCCAAGGTAGTGGCTCTTGGGTACTAGCCAAGAGAAAGGGAGTCTCATCACGAAAGCCGCCCTTTCCTCATTCCGCGGAAATGCTTCAGGGTAACATTGCCACCAGACCGGTCACCAAGCCGTATTGTCCCCTAACTAGCTTCTTAAAGAAAGCAATAACAAGACACAAAGGCATGAATGGGCTTGGAAACATTTGCATCCATGACAAAGTACCACCCCTCTTCAGGAAAACTGCCAAGCAAGCCACCACATTTCCTCGCCATCAACGAAGCACCCCTCTTGCCCCACATCCCTTTCCACCTCATCCACCCACATGGCTTAGATTTGATCTCCTGGAACATCCCACATCCAATGAGTTTTAGCCCAATAGGACGCCCTAGCGCTTTTCCCAAACTTGACTTGTAGATTAGTACAATGTCTTTCAACACTTGTCAGGGTAAAGGGCTTTTATGCACATGTTTAATAAACTTGATGATTAGCTTAATGACATTGCTATGATCCCCTGCGGACTTATGAGCACATGAGGGCATATCTGCTGATGTTGCAAGACCGCACCATGGCAAAATCGATGGACAAAGGCCACATGGGGAGATGATTAGTTCGACCCTTCATGGGGATGAAAGCCCACCGATGGATGTTGAGACCCCAATAGGGCCGAGATGCATCAAAGGATTGCATGTGAGAAAGGCGTAATGTTCACCAAAGGCGCTAAAGGAGACCTATACCTGGTCAATGTTCCCGACTTGGCTACCGAAAGGAACGCTATACGTGTGCAGGGATCAAAGGTTTACAACATATAAATGATCATACAAATAATAATGCTGCACAAAGGACTCCAAAGTTTCCAGGGCTACATACTGTGATTACAAAATGGTCAATGCAAATGACAATACTCTAATAGATCAACATACAAAGGATTTTTAGCCGAATATAAATAAGCAACTGCAGTCAATAGAATAACAACACTGGCTAGATCAAAAGACAAAGGGATTCAGCCTGAATACAAATAAGCAATCAAGGGATCAATAACAACACTGGCTAGATCAAAAGACAAAAGGATCTTAGCCGAATACAAATAAGCAACGCGATACACTTAATATGTAGGGAGCATCAAGAATGATGGAATACCTGTGTGATCTTCCCTATGACTAGGGTGTGTCTTTTCAACACCGAAACAACTAACCGTGTCTTCTCCCGAATACACTCAACCATCTCTCCTGAGATGCGCTTCTTTCCTCAATGACAAGTCATAATCAGAATAATGAATTAGGGTTTGACCCTTCCTTTATAGTTTTCCAAAACCCTAAATAATGTTGAAACCTTTTTGAAACCCTAACCATCGTTGACTTCTATTTTTACCTCATAATGACTTAAAAGTGTTGTTAACTTGTTAGCTCAATGTCACTTCTCCTCAATATAACACCTATGACTGGGTGACCTCTAGTAAAGCGTTGTTAACTCTTGTTAGCTCAATGTCACTTTCTCCGAATATAACATCTGCGGACTCCGGGTGACCTTCTAGTAAAGCTGCCAGAACTCTTGTTACTCAATGTCACTTTCCGGGAATATAACACCTCGTGGATCGAGGACCCTAGTAACCCTGCTTAATTCTCTTTGGCCCCCGGCTATAGCCTAACCTGGTGGTTTAGCACTATTGCTTCCCTCTTCCGGAGTTCTGGCCTTGAAAGGGACATTACAGTTCTCGCCTCTTTCCACCTGGACGTAGACCGTGGAAGGCCCATGACGTCACCTAGGACACCCATGATGTCATCCAAGGCTTGTGGAGGTTTTGGGAGGCGCTATGTGCCAAGTGGCATGTGTGGCGTCATCCGGAGGCCTTGGAAGTCCTAACGTTCGCCCTGTGAGGGCCAACGTCTTAGAAGTGGCTAACGCCACCCTAAAAGGGCATGACATCATCATTTATGCTTTATTTAGGGCTCTTTAATTTATGACATTTTAATCTAAAACAAGATTAATGTAAATTTGGCCATGTCGGCCTTTTTGACCTAATGTAAAATTAAGGTTATTGGTATGGTATAAGTAGAGAGCTTTTTCTCATCATCTTTCACTCACACCCTGTGTGAGGTCTAAAATTTGGCCTCTTTTAAGGCTCATTGGCTGAAATTTAGTGTGCACTTGCTGAAGGAAGGCTTACTTTGGTTATTTTTGGCATTTTTTTTCTTGGTGGAAAGTCTACAACCAGGGTTTTGCATTGATGATACTTCCCATGGAATGTGAGCAAATCTCCAGAATTTTCTTACTCTTGAATGGTTATGGTGCCTACTCTTGCAATTTGTTAATGAAATTGTTGGATTAAACCCTAGGGATCAAGCACATGTTATTGTCCTTGTTCTAATTGCTATCTACCTACTAGATTATGCCAAGGAGTCGTTTTCTTTGTTGAAGCCATTGCTAGGGCCTTGCCATTGCAACACCCTATCACGTGTTCTTCAACCTAGCCGATTTTACTTTGTCATTGAGCTAAAGGAGGAAAGCCTACTAAGGCCTAGGGTTACCTACACCTTACTAACCGTTTTCCCCTAGGGTTTGGTGGTTGAAGCCTTGGCTTACCAACATTTCATCCATCAAATTCCTCTTGTCTTTGGCCCTACTATTATCATCTTGCTCCTTCAATTCTTGCAGCCACTTCTTTGATTCCATTTTCCCTACGAAGACACTGATCTAAGATCTCTCTCTCTTGAGTGTTTTGATCACAACTTTCAAACATCCAAACCTTTGAACAACTACTAACAGCTTCTAACCCTAGTTTAGATTGACTTGCTAACCTCATTGATGCTATTATCCATTTGAGTTATAGTCATACTTTGCAGCATTTAAAGCTTCTTTAAGCAATTGAAAGATTGACTAATGCATAGTATTATTTGCTTCTGATGAATGTCGGCGTTATGATATTGATGATTAATCATTCTTGCTCAGTTTGAAGCTTCTTTAAAGAATTAATTGTGAAGTATCGTATTGTGATTATTGCTACTATACATCTTTGTTTACTTCATCAATATGTTAGTCAATTTGCTTTTATTAAGAAAGTCTCTGATTATATGAAGTACTAACCAGCAAGTGATCTTGCAAATACAGTTTCATGTTGCTTTCTTCCGGGCAGGTACACTTCTGGTTTTATTATCTCTTTATTGGTTGTTTAGCTGGACTTTCTAATCGGTGGTGACTTGTGAGAGGGAACCTTTTACTTGGCCTTTTATCCTTTGCCTTCTCAAAACCCCAAGTCACCAAGGACATCTCCCCTGGGCCTACCACCCTAAATAGAAAGAGACATCCTATTGAGGTGACAGTGATAGGATAGTCTCCAGTTACATCAATTTGTCTTCATTTACCTTTTCTTTCTATCGAAGTACAAATTGCGCGATAACAAGCCCTAAAGCTGATAATTCATGGGGTTAAGATCCAGGAAACCTCTACTCAAAGAGGTGAAATTTTTGTTTTGCATTAAAATCTAAGATCACTACATGGTATCAATGCTTGTTGGCTGAGATCACTCTAGAGTAAGAGGGTTATCGTATTTCAGCTAGAGATTATTTGAAAGAGGTACATAACTTTGTTTGAGGTTGTTTGGTGTGAATGCCTAGGTTGCTTGGGAGAAGCACATTAACCCTCTAAAGGCATTTTTCTACTTCATATAGTGTTGATTTTGTGCACTTGAGACTTGTTCAAGATGTGTAAAGTGACTCTCAATATCAAAGAGTGTGACAGGTTTGATGGGGCTTCCAATTTTGTTACATGGAAGCTCAGGCTTCAGATTCTTATGGAGGAGGCTGATCTTTGGGAGCATGTTGAGGAGATTCCAAAACCTGTTGATCCAACACAGTTGCCCGCTCATCAGAAGAGGGAAGCCAAAGTTAAGAGTCTTGATTCTATAAAAGATCATTTCATCTCACACATTTCAAATAAGAAGATTGGTAAGAAAATGTTTGATTCTTTGGTTGAGTTATTTCAAAACTCTTGTGCTTCTCGACAGATGCTCTTAGGAAACCAACTTTCAATCATTCGCATGAGCAAGATAGATATTGTTGCCGTCCTAATACACACTTGCAAACGTGAGCAAAGTCCAACTCACTTAGTGTGTCCTTGGAGGCACAATGCCTATGTTCAAAGCCCACGCTGTCACTTTGGCTTGAACCTCTTCTATCTAGGCTCACTCCTAGGGAAGCCAAGGGGGGTAGACCCTAGTTACTAGATATGATTAACGTTATGTTCTAGGAGTTGGTTTTAATTAGTTACAAGGTTGGGGGGAAAGACTAACCTATGATGCAAAGGAAACAATGCAAAATGCAATCATTTACTTATGACAAGCAAGCCCTTTCCTAAGACAACTAAGACTAGTGCCTAAGAATGGGCAAAGGGGTCAACTAATGTTTGAGGGGTTTAAATTACAATGATTACAAAAGATTACAAAGAAGTACAACTACTCCACAACAAAGTTAGATACAAATACTTACAACTGAAAAACGAAATGATAGATGTTACAACAATTATTAGCAAGAGATATACACAATTATACAAAATTACAACAAGAAACGTCTAAGAGCTACAAGATACAAAGATACAAAGAGACTTATTAACCATGTGCTTGTATGTGCAGGAAATTAAAGATATTCGAAGCATAAAGATTATCAACACATCAAGCCAAGCATGCCCCAATAGCACTTACTCTATTGGACTGCTTATCAATGGCAACCACAACACTCAAGACCCAACAAGATAGTGCCTCCAAAGGGGATGCGCAACCACTTGAGGGATCACACCATAAAGAATATTAGCATCTGATGATGCATCTCTTCATGGCACATGGAGTTGACCCCCTAGTTGAATAGGCGGTCAACAGATACTATGTGAACTATTTGACTAGGATCAATGAATTGAAAAATCAATTGGCCACCATTGGAACAATGGTAGATAAGATAAGATAAGATAATTTTATTAATGTCTAACTAATGATCAGAAAAGTAGGTCAAAGGCACTGTTAAGTACAATGACGTCTATTGCCACCTAATCCACACCTCGGGTCACGTGGAAGAAATCTTCAATCCACTGGGTGTGGCCTTGGGGGCAAGTCTCGAGTCAGGTAGCTGTCACCTGACACTCAAATCCTTCGTCTAGGCTAACTCCTAGCGAAGCCAAGGGGGGTAGTCCCTAAAAAAGAATCTAAGGCTTGAACTAAAGCTAAGCACAATTATTGTTCTAGGAGTTTGAAATGAAACCCAAAAGTAAATACAACTATTGTAACAGCATATATGACACATAAAGGAAATGTTTATGCTAGAGATATTAAGCAAATAAAGTACTTGAATATAAATGATATAACTTGAAAGAAAATACAAGTGCTTGAAAGTAAATGATGATAAGCAATATAACAGACCAGTCAAATAATGTAAAAATGTTGTTGTAGGAATGTGTTGCAAGTGCTCTTGGTAAATTTTATTATTAAGGGGTATTGTTTGAATTAGTCGGTTTGTTCAATGAAGTGGCTTGATATTGCAAGCCCACTTTGTGAATGAAAAATTGTAAATGTGAAATGAAAATAAAATCTAATCTAAAATTTGTTTCCATTCACCACTATCCCTCAAATGGGTATCAGTAAGATCGCAAGGAGTTCCAACACGGAGGGAACGGATCTCAATGAGTATCCCCTTGAATTCACAAGTCGATCTACCGATAGGATCCCATATTGAGCAATATTAAGAGAATGGTTTTCCCTATTAAAACCACTCCGCATTGACCAGTTCCCTTTCCGATGGACTCCCCAGATCAAGCGAAGCTCACAAGGGGCCAGAGCATATTAAGATTGTTGAGGGGAAGGTTTATTTGCCAAATTGAAATAACTGAAAGGAAATGCAAAAATTGAAATCTAATCTAATCTAGAAATTGAATCATATCTAATGTTTTGCGGTGCCTGGGTTTATTTTAGGTTTATTTTAAATTGCAGAAAAGGAAATAAGCAAAAAATAATAGAAAAACCACAAAAGAGACAATTCCCCCCACCCCTAGGTGGATGGCAGGCCTAGTGAGTGATCCCACTCTTTCTTTCAAGTTACAATGATTTTAGAAGGTCTCTTGGTTCTCTTATAATTTCAAGACCAAGCAGACTTACAAACTGATGGAAGAAAGAGTTTAGGTTTCAGAAGATGAGTTTGGGGAAGTCCCGGATCCGCCAAATTTTGGCAGAGCTTCTCTTTGGCTGCTCACAAAACCTGCAAAAACAGCAAGAAATAGAGGCCAAAAGGTGCCAAAATCACCTTGAAAGGACCTGCAACATATGTTAGCTTTAAGCAAAAAAAGTCTAAGTGAAAGATTGCATAAAAAGGAAGCAAACTAACTAAGACCAAGCACTAAACTAACTAATCTAAATGACTTTTATTTGAAGTTTGGACAGCAAGTAAAAGCCAGCTAGATTGGCTAGATATAGAGATATGAACTCTTTATTTCAAAAATTTGAAAGATCTATCCTTGACACTTGGAGCACATGCTTGGGGAGAGAAACACTTAAGGAGTCTTCTCTTGACATGTGCACACCTTGGTCTCGTCTTTCAACGAACACGATGCAAAACACATTGGATCGTGTCTTTTAGATGCTTGTGGATGAATTCGAAGAAAGGAAGATTTACTTGATGTTTGCGAGAGAATATTCAAGACTTCTCACAAAGACTACTTTTTCATTTGATGTGTCTCCTCTTGTCCCAATGGCTACCCATGAACACTCCTCTCCTAACAATGGTGAATTAAAGGAGAAGGACAAAGTACTAAACACTTTGCAAGAGGATATTCAATCCTCCTCCAATGCATCTCCTCATGCACTATTGGTTACTCATGAGCAATGTTTTCCTAATTTTGAGAAGCATACTAGAGGCATTAGTTCCAAATTAATTTGATATATCTACAAGTGGTGGACATGGTAAACTTGGACAAGGTATTATAACTCCTATTGAGCTTGAGATGAGACCAGTGAGAGTAGGCCTTGGATATTTTGAGCCTATATCACCACATGTGAGTCACCCTAATTCTTCTATCTTATTGATTTGTGGGAAACAAAACCTACACCATCCGAGTCTTCCACCTCTTTTGATTTACCGAAACTATGATGTACATTCTCTAATTCTTCTACTAATATGGATCTAGACGAAACGAAAACCTACACCATCTGATTCTACTACTATTGATTCACAATAACCAAAACCTACACTATTTGATTCTACTATTGCTACAAATCAGTGGGATACTACACCATCCACATATCAACCATACTAGTATCCCAATCATTGTGATAGGAGGCGTTCTTACTCCCTATCTAGGTATTGGCATTCTTGCTGCCACATTCATTGGTATGATAGCAATTCTTCTTATAGATAGATGACTAGATGCATAGATGATAGAATTTTAGAATGGTACCCCACTATTAAGAGTATCTGTGTTTTTATTGATGATTGGTCATGGAGACATTTGAGCCCTTGTTTGAGGAAATCCTATCGTATAGTTTTATCAACTATACATCCATATAGTACTTATAACATATGATTCTTTCTAATGATTCACTAACTATAGCAGTAGTCTCTTCTTGATAGATTTTTTATGGCATCCTTTCTTTGTTGCTTCCTATTTTAGCACCTGTGCATGGCACAATATGCTTTATGATCCAAAGACCATCTTGTCACGTGATGTTCAGAGCACTTGTTGAGCCTTTGACCCTCTTGCCCAAAACAACCACTTGGTCAGGTCTCTTGGTTTGTGTGCTAAGTGCTTTGATTGTTTGGTGATCTTTAACATTATTTCCCTAATAGCATTTTCATTGGATCACTATTAGCTTCAGCATGCTTTTTTCCATCGTCATTGTCATTTCTTGCGGAATATTATTTTGATGGCGTTGACAGCTCTAACAGGGACTCCACGAAATACCAAATCCAAGGACCCTCAAAAGGATCATTTTGTAAGAGAAGGAGACTATTCCTCAATGGCACTACGCACAAATGAATTCAGAAGTATATAGAGAACACTATTATTTCTGAATCAAACCTAAAGATGTCAAATCAATAGACTCAAGACAGTAGCCAAAGCATGGCAAGGAACCACATGCACTCAAACATAGAAGAGGCAAGGGAAGAATGAACTA
Organism: Picea sitchensis; assembly: GCA_010110895.2. Classification (NCBI taxonomy): domain Eukaryota; kingdom Viridiplantae; phylum Streptophyta; class Pinopsida; order Pinales; family Pinaceae; genus Picea; species Picea sitchensis. Next base: position 111,311 of record SNQJ01S0041593.1, on the reverse strand, counting down.
ACAGGACTGTTTTCATGCTGGCAGCTTACCTCAACTTCAAGGTCAAGAAGACAAATGTTTGGGCTGTACTTAATAAAAACAAATCTGGAATACCTAGAACTGGTCCTACAAGCTTTGAACCAAGTCATAGGTGATGACAATAGATCCCACCAAAAGAGTTGAGTCCTCAAAAAACTATAAAAACTTCTCAGCAAACTCATTGCTATGGAAAAAGAATTCCACACAATAACGTATCTCACGGCAATGGACTTTGCAACACTGAAGATGAAGATGGTAGTCCACATACAACAAGGAGAGGCAAAGGGGTAAATTGAGATGAGAATATGGAAAAAACCCTGTTGACCTCCTTTTCAACTAGGGGGTCGACTCCATGTGCCATGAAGATATGCATCATCAAATGCTAATGTGTCGAAGACAGTTTGGTTCGATTGGGCAATTTATGCCTCTAGCACAAAATTTTGTATACGGAATTTCCGCACCCCTGCGTGGCTTAATAATGTAATAGGTCTGCATGGATCATAGTGTTGAAATATTGTAACTGCAAAGAGTATTCTTATTACTATTGATATATTATTCAGAGGATCAATCCCCATTGTGGATTGATCATGTCGGTTATTGTAATAGGACCAAATCCCCTTTTGTGGATTGGTCAAAAGACAATTATAATAGGCAGAATACGAAGTCGGCCCTAGCAGTTAATAAAGAGACCCAGAAATATAATAAAGGTGGGTTTACCCACCCAGTTGGAGAAGTCGGCCCTGCCAATGAAGAGACACTTCACACGTGCCAGACTTGTATAAATAAAGGAGGCTAGTGCCTCACTTGGATATAACTCACTTGCTCAGTTTGAGAGACAAGTTCTGATCTGTTACCGGCAAAGGAGAGAGAGAGTGGCGCATATCTTCGAGAGGACTTTCTGTTTTAGCATAGAGATCTCTTGGCATTATATTGCCTATCTATATTAAGGAAGTTTTGTTGGGTTTTCTTCCCCTAGAGGGTTTCCCAGGATAAATGATGTG
>SNQJ01S0041593.1:58943-76047 GCA_010110895.2 Picea sitchensis | reverse complement strand
GGATTAGGAACATAACCAATCACTTTGGAATAACCAATGAAGACTCTGAAATGTTTGAGTGATTTCACTAAGGCATAAGCCTGTTTCTCAAACATGGGATACTTAAGCTCTGAATTTTGCAAGGCCCGACTCATATAAGCAATTGGTTGTTCATGGCCTTGATCATTTTTCTGAAGCAACACACCAGCAATAGTGTCCTCAGAAGCAAAGGAGAAAATCTGAAAGTCCTTATTATAGTCTGGGCTAATAAGGACGGGAACTTCACATATGGCAGTCTTAATACATTCAAAAGCTCGCTTACTTTCTTCATTCCATTCAAACTTAACATCCTTCTTAAGCAGTTTATATATAGGTTTAGGGAAGCCTCCCTTGTGGTGGATTTCTTCCATCACTAAAATGAGGGAAGTCCCTACTTAGGTGACAGTGGTAGGTTCTTCCATAGTTACACAAGATTTGGGGATCTTGTGGAGGGCTTTGCACAAGTACAAATCCTGCATTAACATGGCCTACCCAAACAAAGAGTGAAACTCAACAACCCCATTAAACAAGGACAGCCTCTCCAAGAAGTGAAATGGACAAGCTAGCAAGTCGTCCAAGTGGCACATGTTGCACGTGTGGCTCTGAAAAGGTGGACGGCTCATCTCCAAATGCTCCAATGGTCCAAAGGTGAGGTCTCCAATGTGCAACTAACTCCTCAAACCATGCCAATAGTGATCTTCAAGGAAAATGGGTCAATAGATTAAACCATGGATCCATGCAGGGTCTTCGACTCTTGGGGTGGCAGCCATGGTAAAATTGCATAGATTAAAGATATTTAAAGTTTGAAATCGATCTTTAAAGTCATTTTTTTAGTTTTTCTAGGCTATATCTAAGGAGATAGAAAATAATATAGAATGTGCAACTAACTCCTCAAACCATGCCAACAGTCCTCTTCAAGGAAAAATCAGTTTGCTATTTTATTTTACAGCAGCATGTGTTTGTAGGTTAGAGTACTACGTAGCAAAAATTTTGATAGGTGTTTTCCATTAATGATTTATAGGCTGCAGGTTAGTTTTAGAGTACAAAATCTGCTCACGATGATCTGATTCTTGACAACCTTCTTGTTCACCCTTGACAACTCAGACAACACTATACAAGTGATGTGTTTATCCCAAGCTTTTGCTAAGGGAATATTAAGCCTGGACACTCATCCAAAGGTAATTTTTCCATGGGTAGCTGATAATGTTTAAGATGGCATTGTTCTTCATCTGCCCATTGGCAAGGCCATGTACTTTTGTCCTCAAAACACACTCTCGTTTGAAATTACCGGTATCCTGTGGCATCCTGAATGAACCACACAGCCCTAAATAATCCTTCCAAACATATACTAGTTATTTCAGCTTTACTTGAGAAAAACCAATATTTTATTTACTTCTGATGACTGGGTTTAAAACCTAGCTCTACAGAGCCCGATTCCCCAAACTAGAATGAAGCTATGAATGGCATATGTGAGGTCCTTGTCTCATGACAACAGAACAGGGAAACCTGTGAGGCTCATCTGTCGATCTTTATCACTAAATATACTTAGGGGTTAGGAAGGTACAGGTCATCCAATATAATACATTTCTGCTACCCTGTATTGCAGATTCTGTGCATAAGCAAAACCACCGTTCAGCAATAATATGACACATACTCCACACAGATCAGAATCCCTAGAAAATCTCAGAGAAGATATCTCATTTGATGTTAAAAGATTGCAAATCCCCATATTTGGTACAAGCAAGCAAATTCTGAAAGAAGCACCATAGGAAAGTATATTAAAAGGTCAGCTAGAGCTTGTTCTTTCCAGACATGCATACATAGCTATTTGGGCACTCCTCCTGGCAACATCCAAATCATTTGGTGGGCTATACTGATGCTTTTAAGCAATCCCTGTATTACATGTGGGTTCGGATGCAATGTGGGCAATGGCTTCCAGACTTAATAACATCTTCACGTCAACTTCTATTACATAGCATAAATTTCAGATGGGGTTTACTTCATCATCGATCGAATGTTGTTCTCACAGGAGACAGAAAAGAAGATGGCTTTCATTGGAAAAGGGAAAACATGAGATTTGTCACTGTTACCTGGATTTTCCGAAGGCTTGTCACTCAAAATGCCTGAAAATATAGCCGTCTTATTCATGTAGGCAGATGAACCCCTGTCTGTTGTCTTTCGCTGAGTGCAGGAATTTAAGTCATTACACCATCCTCCACCCTGTATTAATCATGTTGGCTTTATTAGGCAGATCCAGAAATGATTAAAAAAGTAGATATGTTTTTCATCAGAATTAAAAAAAAAAAATTGACAAACAACATACTAATAATAATAATAATCTAATTTTAAGGTTATAGTCAAGCTAGACACCAAATTGGTATATGAGGTTGGAAAATCTTAAAAATAGATTAATAACAACAAAAACAAGGTAATCAGTATGTATCAAGAAGCAAAGCATTTAATATTATAAATGATGGAACATATATTGTAAGATATAAATCACCTTTAAATCAGACAGTATATATCCCAATATATATAACATACTTTACTGCTAAGTGCATATTAAATTATTAATACCCAAGAACAATAATGACTCAAGAGAGGCTATGACAATAATCACAAATAAACAAAAATGAAAATAGATATCACATTAAATACTCACAAATAAACAAAATGAAAATAGATATGAAGCATTAAGATAATTAAAATATAGGTAAAGTTACTACAAAATTTGTGCCAGGGGATGATCAGCTAATATCGATTCTCTCTGGTTACATTACAGATATGACGACTGTTAAGTCGAGAAAATATTATGAAGCAATGGTATGGAATGTATTGTTGGTTGCGCTGTGGCCTAGGGGACATTGGTTGGAGTTCAGATCACAATTAGTTCAAGTTTATTTTCATCCCATTTGTGTATGGGTTCTACTTCAAATCCCCGTCTAAGGAGTGTGGATCTTGCTTCAGCCAAAAATTGGACAGTTTCTGTAAAAAAAAATACAAGGAAAAGATCGTGACCTGAAAATGAAGAAGCCAGTTGTTTGCCCCTGACCCAGATCCTCTATCAAAACGGTAGGCTGGCAAAGATCCATCTAGGCAAACTGCATTGCATCAATTCTTATATAGTTCAGCAAATTAAATAGATAGTATAAAATCAATTAGTATGAGAAAAACATTCTATCAGGTCCTCGTTTGCATGACTGCCTCTGGATTAAACTAAGAAAACAATCTTCTATTCACGCTAACAGCCAACGGAATAAATTTACTATGACCAAATACAGTGCTTCAGATATAAAAAAAGATTTTGCTTGCACAAAAATTTCCACAAGGAAGGAGGAACAGATTCTTAAAAGAAATTTATAATTGTGCCAAAAGAAGTAAGTGCTCTACACTGCTAGTATAGAGATTTTAGATCTTCTGAAGAGATCTATTGATTGGTTGAAGGGTAATTCTGCTTGTTCATTTGGGGTTCTTCTCCTTCCCTTATTAGGTGTGAATAATAATAATACTACAATATTTTTATTTTTATTATTTGGGTTTCTCCTCCATCCTTTATATGGCTTAGGTGAGAATAATAATAATATTAAAATACTTTTGAGTGTTGTTTATTCCACATTTTTTTTAATCTTTTTTCTATTTAGGTTTTCGCTAAAACCCAAAGTTCCCATCACATAAACATAAGTAAAACTCTGACCAGATTTAGAGCCAGATTTACCCTGAAAAGCAAGGCGGTTTGCGTGCTGTTTATCCCAGGTCTGGTCTTATCTTGTAGTAGATTGAAACAGCATTTCTATAATATCTCTTTCCCTTCCTCCAATATATACAAAATAAACATACGTAATTAACTGTTGGGGTAGCAATTTTATGAAGCTCATTTACTAGCTTCACAATTCAGGAGCCTCCCGACCTTTGCAGGAGTATACGATGCAACCCTCTTTACCAAGCTTTGGATAGATATTATCAGAACATGTAGAGGATTGCAAATATGGGCTAGGAAATCAGATTTAGTAATGCAAAGCATGCGCTTATGCGTTTGCAGAGTTTTGCTGTGCTATTCAATATCAGTGTTGAATGACAAATACTTTGTCCATTTTAAACTAAGTACATAGATGAATTTACATACTATCACAGATTCATCTAACCCAGAGCTTAATATCTACTTTGAGTTTGTATATTCTGAGCTCTAATATCGTGTAAACTTTTGAAGTCTATATGTATCTTCGTATTTCACCAACATATCAGATGCAGCTCTAGACAGGTCTATTTTTGTGTCCATTTTCAATGCATCCATTCACTATATTGTTTCAAATAAAATGCACCTCACTTTTCTTCAAATTTAGAAATTTCAGAGATGGAACAAAACATCAATCGTAAATCGCAAAAGAGGTTAGTTAAAATCTAAATGATTGATTGATTGCATATGAATAATGGTAACTGCATCATGCTTCGATACTTGCCAGCTCCTGTGCTTGCTGCTCTTTCCACAAGCGTCAGACCCACTGTCGTCATAACATCATGAGTTTGAGAAGCCTTAGACCCTTTGGGCTTCTCAGTCATTCCCACATGAGCTGCATCCAGCACTGTTGTATAAAAACAGATAATATTGATCACAATTAATGCAAAACTATACAATAATCCGACGCCATGTGATCTCCTCGTCGAAGCCATTCTGATTGAATACTATTGCAGACGGCTATAACGAAAAATTCAGCAAAGAATCCCAGTAATTTTAGATATATATATATATATATGTACACCCCTCATGGAGAAAACTCCAAATGCATGTCATGGCCCGGGCTGTACAGTTTTTCTTGCTGTTTCTATTTGTCGGTTCCTGCTTTTTTGTTTGCCCCACAAATTAAAAGAGCACTGATTCCATGCATCCAGAATACTTTTCCAGATTACGATTGGAGGGAAGAATCTATATGTTTGACAACGCGTGCAGCGTACAAGCTCGGATTGACTAAAAACGCAGCAAGTCGAATATATCCCAGATGTCAAAATGATGGAAAACTTATGAACAATTTTATTATACAAATTATCAAAATGATTGTGAAACTAATGAGTATGATGTTGAAACGCTTAAATATATAATGTGTAGTTGCGAAAAAATTAAATCCTTACTAATCAGATTTTTAGGCCCACTGTTTCGTTGGATTTTGCATCCGCTTTGGTATTATATAATCTCAGGACTTGATAAAACTCTATAGCTTTGAAACTTTCCACTATAGCAAATGCCCCACTCCACTGTCATCCTTGGTGTATCCAATGGTTATTGAGTCCTCACCATCACTGTGGTCCTCGTAATCTTTTTTCCTTTTGGTCTGAAAGACCTCTACCTTATTATTGGTGGTCACTCCTAATTTCTATGCATAATTTGATTTTTCATTTTTTTTCGTAACAAGAATGATAATGCAGCAGGTTGAATGGGTTTAAAATATCCATTTAAAAATGGATGAAATTATTAGGCAAGAAGTAATATATAATGTAATTGATTGCAAAAGCATTAAATTTGAAAAAGATAAAGTTTTGATATAATTTTGTAAAAATTATGAAAAAATATATTTAATAATATTAAAATATATAGTAGGGAGGGGTAAAGTATATATATCTTTAAAAATGTAAATAATCAAAATAGTTGAGTAGAAAAGGTTTTTTATTTTTTAAATAAAAAATCTGATCTCAAAACAAAAAAGTCTAATCTTAAAACAAAAAAGTCTAATACATCAATTTAATGTTTAGATAAATTACAACTTTAAAATTAAATTATTATTATTATATTTTTAAAAAATAAACTTTATAAAACCAACTATTCTTTAATCACATGTTAAACTTTTGAAAAATCTATATAGTTAAAATGCATTTGAAAAATCTATATAGTTAAAATGCATGCTATTAAAGGAACATAAAAAAGATCTTAATTTGAGATGAAAATAAAATTAAACACATATTTATAAAAGACCTTTAACTAACTTTGACTTGTAATGAAAATAGCATGGTCTTAAACATATATTTATAAAAAATAAAAAACCTTTAGCATAATGAAAATGACATGGTCTTAAACATATATTTATAAAAAAAAAACTTTAGGAGACCTTGACTTCTTGACTTGTGATGAAAATGAAATAGCCTTAAAAACATATTTATGGAAGAAAGACTTTTCTACATATTTATATTTATAAAAAAAACTTTAGGAGACCTTGACTTCTTGACTTGTAATGAAAATGAAATAGCCTTAAAAACATATTTATGGAAGAAAACATATTTATGGAAGAAAGACTTTTCTACATATTTGTAGAAGAAAGAACTTAACTTATAAAAAAAAATGGCAATGCCTTATCTCACTTCCAAGCACATGTTTGTAAAACGAAGACCCTGACTTTAAAAGAAAACGACATGGCCTTATCTCATTTCCAAACAAAAATACGTACCTATCCAATTAAATAATTTCAACGTCATGCATGATGTTGTAAAGAACACCACATAGAGTAGGTGAGTGGTTTGAGAGCTCGATAGCACATAGCTAATGCGCGGGCATCAAAAGTTGAGGAATATCTCCGTCGTTGAAGTTGTTTTTACATATAACTAATAAAAAATTAATTTAAAGTTATAAGTTATTCAAAAATCAAATCAATGTATAGATTAATAAAATGAGAGTGTTTTAATAATGTAATAAGAAATATTTATGGAACAAGGCTGCCTGGTAGCATAGTTTCTGTTGGTTTGAATTCGGATAAGAAAAAGTAGCAGAGGTAGACGAAAACTGCAGCGGAGATGTGGCAAGCAACATGAAGCACATGTGGTATCCATGCAATAAATGACACATGGCCTCTAGAGCTTCATTTATTTTTTGAAAGTATATAACAAAATACAATTTGTGCATAGTGGAAGCTAAAAATTTATGACGTCACAACCCCATTTATTTTTTGAAAGTATATAACAAAACACAATTTGTGCATAGTGGAAGATAAAAATTTATGACGGCACAAATATGAANAAAGTATATAACAAAATACAATTTGTGCATAGTGGAAGCTAAAAATTTATGACGTCACAACCCCATTTATTTTTTGAAAGTATATAACAAAACACAATTTGTGCATAGTGGAAGATAAAAATTTATGACGGCACAAATATGAAAGGAGATAAAAAAACAGTTTAGTTTGAAATATATTAAATAAGTTACAAGTTCCTGGAAATTTAATTGCATTTGTCATATAGACTAGTGAAAGATAAAAATATATGAGGACCTATATATAAAAGGAGATAAAAAAAAAATTATTTGAAATATATCCAAAAAAAAAGTTTGTTACATATCCCTGTAAATTTCAATGCGTTTTTCATATAGACTGGGATTGGGGCTCCCGTGGACCATAAAAGAAATATGTACAAGAAACAGGACTGTAAAAAGAAGAAACTGTAATACCTGAAAATAAATAAATAAATTGAAAGGTATCAATCTTTGGCAAGACATTTCTATTTAAAAAAGTGAAATAATTGGGTTGATAAACAAAGCAGGATGCGATCAGTAGACTTACAGTGATGGTACATATGACCCCTTTTTCTATTTGTTTGTAGATGTCTTTTCATTGATGTTGTCGACGGCTGCTGGAATCGTGGAAACTGTATGTTGCCTTTCGTCGGTAGCCTACTTCAATTCCCTTTCGAACCATTCTTCAATGTAGCTTCTCATTGGGGAGACGTTGATCTCATTCTGGATTTTTATGTTGAAAAATTCATTTTCTAATTCCCCGAAGTCGATAGAGAGATTACGCAAAGCCTGATCAATTTCCTCATTATGTACTAAATAGTCGAATAGCTAGTGATCGACGTGATCTTGACCATATTCAAGGATGTTGTAAAAAAATTCCAAAGACAATGCCTTAAACATATCAACCTGTTTATTGAAGTCTTGCCTAGTTAAGGGCAAGGAGTTGACGATTATGTTGGGGTCTTGGAAGTCGTTGGTCCTTCCGGCTAAGTTTATTCTGGAAAGCCTTGTGAATAATTTTTCTTTCTTTGATATGGCTTGTCCACATGACTGAACAATGAGATGAAAGTTCTTCACTTTTTCTTTCCAGCATGCATTTAATTGACCGATCCGGTTTTTGGATGGAAGATATTGTTGCCTTCTTCTTGTTTATGTCATGTTGTTGACAATGGTGTCAAAAGGAAGGACCGTGTTTAAATATAAATGTTCTTCATATTTTAACTCCGCCTGCAAATGTTCGAGCAAATTATGTGCCCTAGTTCCAAGGGAAGTCGCGGTTTGTGATGTTTCCCACACCTCAATAACTAGTTCCATTCTTTTCTTGATATTATTCTCCACATATCCTCTACAGGATGCGAGGAGGCTGGAGGATCCTTTTAACTTGGCTACAAGGGTGGAAGGCATGGTTATTGCCAAAGGATTAGCAAGCAATGGCATAGGAATCAAAGCCTCTTCCAATTCTTTGACCCGATCCTTCAATCTAGCATTCTCGGCCTCGATGCCTCCAATGGAATCATGAAGTGCATCTCCGTTCACTATGTGAAGTTGACAGATTTGGTACGACCGCATGTTCGCAATGTTAACCTTTGAACGAGATTTTCCTTTCTTATTTTTTACATTTTTTTTTCAATAATCAATTTTTTGGACTGGCTGTAAAAAACAACGCTCTAGAACACGAAGGATTCATCTTCGTCAAAATTTTCGGTATCAGATATGTCCATTGGACGACTATGCTAGATGGTGTATTCAGGCTGATCAAGGTAGCAGAGTATGCTATCCAGATTAAGCTCAAGGTCCATGTTCTCACTCTGAATTTTGGGCTCTTTCGCTTGTCCCACATTTTTTTTTCTCTTCTTGTCTACTGGAAGCTTGTGAGAACTATCAATTTTAGAGTGAGGAGGGTCGTTATCTCCTCCTCTGTTTGAATAACTCTGAGTTTCTTTGTTGTTGTGGTGGGCCATTGGAGCGATGCTCCGGGATGCCGTACTTTTGGGAGTGTTATTCGTCGATTGAACACTCTTGTCACAGGGGCCTTTTCCCTGTTGCCTGTACAATTTAGTGTTGCTTTGCAGTGTGTCTAGGTCTCCGGCATCAAAAGAAGGAGCATTGCTGCCAGTGTCTCTATTTTCGGTCAGGTGTTTTTGGAAAAAACAATTGCCGAAGCCAAGTGTTTGTAAATGTTGTAGAATTTTTTTATCGGGGCTGAACACTCTTAGGATTTCAGCATGTCTCAGATTCAAGTTGCTAGAATGCACTACGAATTCATCAATTTTGTTGACGTTCTTCAACACGAAGTCCCCGACTTTCCAAGGCAGAGGAATGAACTGTTTTTTTCTCTTCTTTTGGAATAGATGCAACTAGTAGTTGTATTGTCGTGCTACTTCTATAACAAACATTATGTCTGTAATGTGACATGGAAGGAGAGAAGGTTTTTCCCTAGAGCCAAAAATCTTTATCACAGTGTAATTGTCCAAATGTTCAAGTGTCCCCTTCCTATCCAAAAAACTGGTTGCATGTTCAGATATGCGGGGAGCATCTTCTCCTAACAACAAAACTTTGAAAATAAACATGAAGCCATTAAAAACCTCATAAAAACAGTGGGAGGCCTTGTGCTTCCACAAGGCCTGGTACCAGAATGTTACTGGGTCGAATTCCCAGTTGACATTCTTGAACATAAACAGTTCTGGAAACTGGCAACAATGTGGTATCGCAAAAACTAAGTAGGATGACATATAAAATTTATTTTCCCTTTTGAAGCTTGACAATTGGGAACAAATTTCATGGGAGATTAACTTGCCCCAATAAAAAATGGCTTGTTCCTTGACTGTGAAATACAAAATATAAAGAGCCAAGCAATTTCGCAGAATGGATTTCTAAATGAACTAACCTGCAAGCTTGTGATATCTTCAGGAACTACAATTGGGTCTTCCAATAAATAGGGCAAGAGGTCCAACCCATTATTATGATTTGCTAGGAACTATTTGGAATCTTATCCTTTGAACGTCAATGTTGGCTCCGACAATCTTAACATCTGGCGAAAGACCCGAGGTGACAAAGAAACAAAAGAGAGGTCTCGCAGTGGAATAATTCTTTTGTCTGAAATAAATTTATCGGCGCACCAAGAGACCATTTCCTTACATTCAAAAAATTCAGGGACACAACCTGCACGAGCAATCCCAAAGTCCAAATGACTTTGTTCTGGGTGGCAGGGGTTGAGTAATAAGAATATGCCCTGGACCACTGGAAGTTCTAGTCCTCGCGCCCGAATATGTTCATTGTATCTCCACAGAATTGTTGTCGAGTTGATGCCATAGGTTTATGAGAACATTGGTTTGCTCTAGACGATGGTTGAAATGAACAGTTGGAGCTGATAATATAACTCTCCGCAAAATATTGGTTAAATTCTTATGAATGGGAAAGCTCCTCAAGCCTTTCGCTGATTAATGACAATCTGTATTGGTGGTGCATGATGAACTCTTAGCAGTAAATCTTACTTATTTCATATTTAGAAGTGCAAAGGTGACGGGTACGGTGAAGATCAATTAAGGATTGGAGGTTTTGTGAACGTGCCAAGTCGATGACGTGCGAACGACATTTCATGATTTTGAAATCAACACTCGGAAGGGATAATATAACCGTCTACAAATCTTGGTTTAATGTGTATTAATCAGAGATCTCCTCGAGCCTTTCGCCCATCAATGACAATCTATACGGTTCCTCCACAATGAGTTGTTAGAATTAAATGTCACTAATTGCATATTTAGAAACAAGATATATATATATACATACATATATTAAAACATTTTTTTATTATAGACAAGTGCGAAGGTCACGAAGACGGGGGAGAGCAAGGAACGAATGGCAAGGTCTGAAAATCGGTCGGACGGTATTCAAAACAGGGTTACGGGGGATACTCAGGAGAGGCGAGTGTCCCACGGTCAAATTTTATGTATCGAATTTTTTTACTGCAAAACGTGTAAAACATAAGAGAGCATGATGGGGGAGTTCAACGGTCGGTTTGTATATTTGCGGAATTTCGGGAAAGTGGCTAAGTATGAAATAGGGAAACGGTCGGTCAGACTCATTTTCAGAATCGAATATTGAAGATTTCGTGAACGTACCAACCCGACGACGCGCAATTGACATTCCATGATGTTTGAAATTAACACTCGGAAGGGATAATATAACCATCCATAAATTTTGGTTTTATGCATATTAATGGGAGATTTCCTCANAATCGAATATTGAAGATTTCGTGAACGTACCAACCCGACGACGCGCAATTGACATTCCATGATGTTTGAAATTAACACTCGGAAGGGATAATATAACCATCCATAAATTTTGGTTTTATGCATATTAATGGGAGATTTCCTCAAATCCCAGTTTAGCATTAACACTTTCTAATTGCATACTTAGAAATAAAATCTTATATATAATTGGTAATTGGTAATTGCAAAAGGGTGCGGGCACAAGGAACACCGATTAGGAATTGGATATTTCTTGAACCCGCCAACTCGACGATCCGCGGAAGAAATTCGAAAAAATGGAGAAGTATGGAAAGTGGAAGGACGTGCTTCAAAATGGGGTGACAATAGTTCCACAGGAAACGTGAAGACTCAACGGTCAAATTGTATGTCTCGGAAGATTTCAGTGAAAAATGTACTATATATATATATATATATAAACATTTTTTTATTATAGACAAGTGTGAAGGTCACAAAGACGAGGGAGAGCAAGGAATGAATGGAAAGGTCTGAAAAGCGGTCAGACGGTATTCAAAATAGGGTTGTGGGGGATACTCAAGAGAGGTGAGTGTCCCACGGTCAAATTTTATGTATCGGAATTTTTTACTGCAAAACGTGTAAAACGGAAGAGAGCATGATAGGGCAGTTCAATGGCCGGTTTGTATATTTGCGGAATTCTGGGAAACTGGCTAAGTATGGAATAGGGAAACGGTCGGTTGGACTCGTTTTCGGAATCGAAGATTGAGGATTTCGTGAACGGACCAACCCGAGGATGTGCAAATGACATTCCATGATGTTTGAAATTAACAGTCGGAAGGGATAATACAACCATCCGAAAAGTTTGGTTTTATGCATATTAATGGGAGATTTCCTCAAATCCTGGTTTAGCATTAACGGTTGCTAATTGCATACTTAGAGATAAGATCTTACATATAATTGGTAATTGGTAATTGCAAAAGGGCGTGGGCACATGAAACAACGATTAGGAATTGGATATTTCTTGAACCCGCCAACCCGACGATCCACGAAAGAAATTTGAAGAAATGGCGAAGTATGAAAAGCGAACAGACGGGCTTCAAAATGGGGTGACATAGATCCACAGAAGACGTGAGGACTCAACGGTTAAATTGTATGTCTCAGAAGTTTTCAGTGCAAAATGTGTACCACAAAAGAGGGCATGATAAGTAGATTGTAATATGGAAGACAGTATGATCTGAGTCCGGTTGTAAATTTGTATATCGCGGAAGTCACGGTACTGTTCGCAGGTCATGGAACAATAGAAGTCAAATCTAGAGCCCACCTACCGAGAATCCGCGGTCGGAGAAATGCCTGGGTATGGAATGGGGAAATGGTCGATCGGTGTTGCGATATAAGAGCACGAGTGCAAATGTGAACCTGCAAGTCTGCTTACCCATGCAGCTAGACATTTTCGAAAAAGCAAATAAGTGACGAGAAAGATAAAGTTCAGGGAAAAGAGAAACGGATATTTGGCTAAGCATAGAAGGCGGAAAAGAAGGGCTAATATATTCACATCTGTAATAGATATCCCATTTCCTACCAAGATATATACTTGGAAAGAAGTGTGAAGCTGGCAGACACAAAAAACAACGACTGGGAATATGATCTGCAAGTTTACTTGGTTCTTGGTTGTATGCTTCGTCTGTTAATTTGTATATCACAAAACTCTGAGTGTTGTTTGCAGGGCATGGAACAATAGAATTGCAATTTTTTAGCCAGCCAGCCCGCAAGTCCGCCTGTCAATTTGTATAGCAAGGAACTCTAGGTGTTGTTTGTAGGAAACAGAACTATAGAGGACATGATTTTCCCTTTAATATTAACTCTGTGACGCAAATGTAGTATGTGGCTCGTTTTAGCACTTTTCCATCCATAAACAATCGAAAATCTTGAGCTCGCCAGCCCTGGAGTCTGTCTGTCAATTTATATATCACGGAACTCTGAGTGTTGTTTGGAGGACACAGAATAATAGAAGTGCAATGTTGAGCCAACCAACCTGCAATTCTGCCTGTCAATTTGTATATCTCGGAACTCTGGGTGCTACTTGTAGGACACAGAACAATAGAGGCCCAATTTTGAGCCCACCAGCCTGATAACCTGTGATCCAAAAAGTGGCTAAGTATGGAATGAGGGATCCGTACATGAGGGAACCCTTGTCAACCTATTTTGAAACCCATGGCGGAGGTCTGAGTGTTGTTTGCAGGTGACAGAACAATGGAAGTTCAATATAGAGCCCAGGTGTCTGGGAATTTGCGATTTGAAAAGTGCCTAGGCATCGAATGGCTACTGGTTGGTCGAAGTCGCATTTTTGGAAAAATGACTAAGTAAAGAGAAAGAGATAGTAGAGGGGAAAAAGAAACAACAATTTGGTCAAGTATAGAAGAGGGAAAAGAAGGTCCAATATATTCAAATCTGCAATAGATATTCCATTTCCTGGCAAGATCTTTTCTATGTGTTGCTGGATAAGTTGTATACATATTGCATATACTTGGAAAGAAATCTAAAGGCAATGAGCACAAGAAACAACATCTAGAAATTTCAAATTTCCTCAACCTGCGAACTCGACGATCCGCCAAAGAGATGTCAAGAAATTGTCAAGTGTGGAAAGCGGTTGGACAGGCTTCAAAATAGGGTGACGGATTCCCAAGGAGTCATAAGGCCCCGAGTTTCAAATTGTATATATCGAAACATTTTGGTGCAAAATGTGTAACACAGAGGGGGGGTGATGTGGGAGTCCAGAAGTAAATCTACATATCGCAGAAGCCAGAGTGCTATTTGCAAGTCACAGAACAATGGAAAGTGCAATTTAGACAAAGGGGAAGCGCTCGGTCAAAACGCGTGAATTTTAAGGACCTCTTGTTGATATGATAACACCATTGGACTTCGCACAATATATATTCGTTTACTTCAAATTATTCCAAGATATTAATTCTACCAAGTTCATCGATCAAGGAAAAGTGCTAAAACAAGCCACATACTACATTTGCATCACAACGCTATACAAATTGAGAGGCGGACTTGCGGGCTAGTTGGCTAAAAAATTGCAATTATATTATTTTGTGTACTCCAAACAACACTCGAAGTTCCACGATATACAAATTGACAAATGAAGCATACAACCAAGAACCAAGTAAACTCCAAACAGGTCGCAAGCAAGATCCCACAAGGTTCCATAGAGCAGCACACATCGACCTTTGCATCAAACAATTTGATATATAAAGAAAACACGTCACGACATTGGTTTTCTCTTACATTTGGTATATGTTCCCACGAGAAAATAACCAGGGCCATGGGATATATGGGTTTTGTTTCCATGCTTCCCATTTTTGGACCGAACAATCTTATGCGCATGCAATCTCTATAGTGAGATCTGAATATCTCAAGCCGATGTTTCAATCCATGCCGAGTTCCTTTTTTTTTCAATTAGGGCATGGAGAAAATGCAAATACAATACCATAAATGTATAGTTGGAGACAAAAAATTTATTTTATTTGGGCACCCAAAAGAAAATTGCATAAATCTTGTCATGGCTAAATAGTTGAAAAACAATTGTCGAATTTGAGCACCCAAAAAACGTCCAGGATCCTCCATCAAAGCAACAACCACCCACCATGTTTTTTTTTTCTTTTATTTGTACACTGAAAAAAATATGAAAAATCCTCACTGGGAGATGCAAGAAAACATCAAAATAACAACATCGATTGTATTTGTAATTAGATTCTCAAGTACTCAAGTCCGACGAACATTCATCTGGGTGTTGAAGAAATATTGCAGAGACACACTGCAAAATTATTACTGGGAGATGCAGGAAGACATCAAAATAACAACATCGATTGCATTTGTAATTAGATTCTCAAGTACTCAAGTCCAACGAACATTCATATGGGTGTTGAAGAAATATTATAGAGACACATGAGATATTTTCGTTTCCTGCCAAAGCTTGATATGTTTTTTATTCTTCTTCAGCCGATATGCAATATTGCATTGTCCTCATTTAAGGTAAATTTGTTGTGTTTTTGAAAGTCGTGCAGCATGTAAACACTGCTTGCCTTTTTCTGTAGGTATGCTTCATACAACAATTCTACTAACCTAGGAAGCACATCTTATAACAGAGGCTGCCTAATTGTACAATGCATGGTTGTGTTTCCCATGGTTCAGATGGAAGCATTGAGACAATGTCCATGTATATATGGACATTTTTTACTGCATCGCAGACAATCAATCGTATCATCACTTATCAAAGCGGAAGCAGAATCAAGAGAGTTGTATTTTGCACATACAGGCTCAAAGGGGGTCGAGTACGCATTCGTTGCAAACAAAACACCTTCAACCTGGAAACGCGAGCATAGGAATTAATACATTGAACAATATAATACACAATTGCACGCCCCCCCCCCCCNAAAAAAAAAAATTAAACAAGCCGCATAAATTTGGTGAAGACTATTTGTATAAGAAAAGTGAGGATGATTATGTAGATGTATATGCACAATAGTTGTAGAGCTAGTTAGTTTCTTCAGATCTTGTATTATGTCTGCTCGCAACTCTGTTATAAATGTTGCTTGGGTTGTGCGAAATATCATTTCTGTAACATCCCTTTTCTTTGTTATATTTTTGAAGAGCATAAGTGGAAACTTCCCTTTATGAAATTGTTGTTCCATTGACGAAAATAAATTTGAATATGTATCGAACAATTGCAGTTGCAACATGGAACAGTGCAATATTTTGGTAAATTACCCGAGATACATGCACATGCGAAAGTAAAGGAAAAAAATGGATATAGAGAAAGGTACCATTGCCTTGTCATTGTCCGACTCTCCATATTTTATATGGAGAATGTGTTGTGAGCCAAGTTTTCTTGCCAGTGTGACAACTACACCAATGGTTTTGATTGGGTAAATATCATTGCTCTATGCAAGTTGACTAATAGTTGCGTCCAGGATGAAACGATATTCTGAACAAACAACGGGAATTTTTTCCACAATACTTGTTTCGTTGAGCGAAATAATCCGATCACAATCACCATGGTCATATAGTAAAATTTGTAATGGATATTCCATTAGCTGGCAATATCTTTTTTGCATGTTTCTAGACAAGTTGTGTAAGAATAGTCAGTGTGACTGTCATCATGGCCTCCTTGTCTTTCATGTCAGCACACATAATGGATCTATTTTTGTTTTCCTTGTCCAAGTAGGTTCTATAGATGACCATTATGTTAAGAACCAAATATCAATATAGCATAGAAAAACCTCAGAATAAGTACTCAATTCCTTGAAAAAGAGAGAAATTCAGATAATAAGCCTCTTTGAGGGGGAAACCTCCTCATGCCCACATAAATGTACAATTCCAAGATGATTCCAAATGAAAATGTCTCCTTGGTATATTTAGTAGACTAGGAGGTATAATTACAACTAATGAAATAAAGCCAACATAAATAAAATAACATTACTAATGTAATATGCCCCAATTAAGGGGTATTGAGCCATTATTTAGGGATTAACATGCCCCTCCCCTTGAGACAAGTGATGTCGGCAATGCTTGAGTAAATCTGGATGCTTCTATATAAAAGTCTGATCTTCCCAAGTGGAATCTTCAGCAGGTATTTTCCTCCATTTAATGAGATACTCTGAAATGGATATGTTCCTCAGTTGGCGAGTTCTTGTGTCAGTGATGGCTTTCGGCTCCAATATGATTTTTCCTTCCTCATCAAGTTCTGGAAATATAGTTTGAACTGGGATCTTGTCACCTATAACCTTCTTTAAGCATGAAACATGGAAAATTAGGTGTACTCGTGAAGATGCAGGCAACTCCAATTTGTATGCCATAGTACCAATCT
>SNQJ01S0041593.1:20643-46526 GCA_010110895.2 Picea sitchensis | reverse complement strand
CAACATCAACAACATGGAGCTGGAACAACATCATCAACAACACGAAGATGGAACATTAACATCAACAACATGAAGTTGGAACAACATCATCAACATCACGAAGCTGGAACATCAACATCTATATGTGGCAATAGAATGAGGCAGGTGCATCAACAACAACATCTGTGGTACTCTGACAGACTGTCCTTACCGGACCTTCAGGATCTGCCCAGGAATCATAAGATTCTTTAGTATATATAATCCTAACTGAGCTACCACTACTAACCACAGATGACATATACATGCACATGTAATCTGACAGATCGTCCTTACCGGACCTTCGATATTTGGCCAGAGATGATCAGTCCCCTAGGATATAAAATCCTAACTGAGCTACCTGTTGTTGGTCAGGATACCATAGTATCATCAACATCGTTCCCCCTTTCAAGGGAGGTCCTTTTGGATTACACCAAGCTTGTCTTGGAAGTACTCAAACTTCACACGAGACGGAGGCTTAGTTAACACATCTGCAACTTTCTCATCCATGCCAATATATTGGAGCTTTACAACTCCCTCCTGCACCATGTATTGAATGTAGTGATACTGGATCTCTATGTGCTTCGTCTTATCATGGAACATTGGGTTCTCTATCATCTTTATGCAACTCTTGTCATCACATAGAATCATGGTAGCTTCCATCTCTAGATCGAACAAACCTTTCAACAACTTTCGAAGCCATATGGACTCACAACTGGTGGAACATGCTGCAATTTACTCTACTTATGTCGTGCTGAGAGCAATACTGGATCGCTTCCTGCTTTTCCACGAAGTCATGGCTGACCCCAAACTGAAACAACATCTTGAAGTGTTTTTTTTGTTTTTAAGGTATCTCATCACATTCTTTGCAGCTGCAAGGTGAACATGTTTGGGCGCCATCAGATACTAACTCAAGTTATTCACAACAAAGAATATATCTGGTCTCGTGTTCGTCAGATACAACAACGAACCAATCATATGTATGTATAGAGTAACATAAACTATTTCTGATGAAGTATCATCCAATAACTTCATATTCATCTCCATAGGAGTGGACATTGATCTACAATTCATCATATCAAATCTATTCTAGGCTCTTCCATACTTCAAGACCTAAGAAATAGTGCATTGGGCCTAGGTCCTCATTTCAAATTCAGCGACAAGCTTCCTTTTACAATCTGTGATGAAATTTTCTTCATCTGTCAAGAATAAGTCATCCACATATAGCATTAATATAACTGGTCCATCATTCTCAATCTTGAAGTAAAGATTGGGATCAAATTTACTCTTGGTAAAGCCCAAGCTCATTAGAAAACTATCAATCTTGCCATACCAAGTTCTTGGAGCTTGCTTCAACTTGCTCAGTTGCAACTTAATCTGCACAATCATGTGCTAGCTCTATGTGCTTTATGCAAAGCACTATCTGTCTCATTGGTTGAGAGTATGTCCTCTACTCTCTCTGCAATTTTTCTTCTGGGACTGGGACTCTGCACCTACAGTTGTTCTGAATTTGAGAATCATTGCTCCATTGCCATTGTGGTTGTTGAACTTTGAGAGTAACTCCTCTACTCTATCATGGCAACAAATTCATCTAAAACTGAGAGTGGCTCAATAACTAACATCGAGGGTAGTTTATCCTCTTTCTCTGGAGGTAACTCAATCTTCTATTGTAGTCATGTCTCCATGGACCAACTCATGTACTGCACCAACTGGTAATGGAGATAAGTCAATCTCAAATACATGGATTTTCATACCTTCTCCCTCTAAATCTCATATTGTGCTGGCTTCTTTTAATGAATCATGTTTGTTCTATATATACTTCTTCTGATTACTGGAGCAAGTGTCTCATCATAGTCTTCTCCCTCTTGTTGAGAGAATTCTCTGGACACAAATCAGGCTTTGTACATCTTTATACTATTATCTGCATCATGCTTGATTTATTAGATTAATCTTGGAAGTCACCACTGACTTCCCTTTTGGTCTTAAGGAAAAATCCATATCCCAGTCCTTCTGACTAGCTTTCTCCTCTGTCATTGAAACAAGGGAATCTTCTCAGTATATTTCATGCCTTTTAGAGGTCTCTGGAGCTACGATCTAGTCTTCTCAACTCATGGAATCTGTTTGTCAGTCCCGGAAGATGTCTCCTTTTCTCATTTGATCCTTTATGAGATCAGGCTTAATCTGAGTCTTGATTTCTTCTGAGTCTACAAAAACTTCAAGTCTCTGTAGGATATACTTGTTGTTTGAATACCAAGTTTTAATTTGAAAATTTGAGTTAGACTTCAAACAAAATTTTCTTCCTGTCAAGGTAGCTTCATTATCCATTGACCAAGTCTACTGTGAGTTCTATTACAATGTTCAGTCATCTTTGGAGCCTTTTGATCCTTACAATCAATCTCCATATGAGATACTCTGTATCTCAAAAGTAGTTTTGTTTTCATCTTCTTTGGTACATGGATGTATACGATCATGTATACAACTTGGATATTCTGCTTCATGTCTCATCTAATACGTTTCCTCCTACAACCATCACTATATCTTCCTCAGGGTTATCACCTGTGACCTACCCGGAACAAGAACAACAAGGGAGAAACAACAAACAATAATAATACTCTTATAATAATAATAAATAAATAGCGAGAACAATCGTCAAAATAGCTCCTTTTAGAGCTATCACTTGTGACTTACCTGAAACAAGGGTTAAAAGTAAGAAATACAATAATGCGAGTGTTGACGATAGAAATCGCAAAGAGGATTTCGCTCACAAAGTATTGCTAAAGCCTATTATTTAAACTATGCTAATGATATATAATACTAGTAGGTGGGACCCCTTGTATACCGGAGGCTTAGAGATAGTCTTATCACACATTTTACGTTGTTTTTTTTATGTTGCTTACATGGTTCTATATGATTGATGATGTAGTCTTGGTTTTGTTTGCGACAAAATGGCAGATGGATAATGCATTTTATGTGTTGATTCTGTTATTCTAAGCTCTAAATTCCATGTTATGAATGACTTATATTTATTGTTGTTACATTTGATATTGTCGCCATGATTCATTAGATGTTACACCTGCACAAGACACATGTTATTAACAACAAGAAACAACAATAATGGAAAGAGACTTATGAAAAAATCCAAGAAGAGGAACTATACTATACTATGCTATGCTATGTGCAAATGAAATTAAAAGTAATTAGTGTTAGTCCTAACTAGCAATGGTTAGTGGATATACGATTTATATTGAGTTATATTGGGAGCATTTGATATATGTTATGGTATGGTTTTGGAAATGGTTAATATGGATTGGGGTGGCGCAATTGGCAAGCGATATGTGCAAGTTTTGATGCATGGAATTAATGGCATGGGATTAATGGTATGGTTTTGGATGGTTGTCGTGTACTACGAAATTGAATGGAGTCGAGGATGGAAGCGATGTGCAGTAAATGCACGTCACTCCATACTTCTCCCAATGGGTCGTCACAATGGCATGGTTATTGTTCATTTGGTTTCGTTGTGGTTAAGCTCCAAGATTCAGGCCCTGAAGGAACTGCTTGACCAACTCGCCCTTTTTAAATACATTGGTTACAGGTATGGTTCTTTTTTCCCATCCATGAATTTGCTCTGTGTATGAAATAAACATTGGCTCGGGAATGTGTTGATTTGTGTTTTCCTGTGATTGACAACTGTGTAAACGTGTGGGTATTTTCTCTGGAATGACTCTATGGTTATTCGTTTGCAAATGGAAAATTTGATGGTTGAAGTTGTGATTTCGTTGGCTGTTATGTGTGTTGGAAACTGTGATGGTTCTCTGTTTTTTTTAGTAGTTATGGGTATTTTGTTGGAGGGTTTCTCTCTGTTTAGCCTTGTTGTCCACCTCCTCATAGTTATGGTAATCATATCCAGTTGTATTCGGTTTCTATGGGGTTGTTGTGTATGTTTCTAACTACCTTTTGGTCACTGTATATCCTCCAGAGCCATGTTCATGGGTTTTTCACCTGGTCATGGGCTTATGTTTGTGATTTGGCATCAACATAGTTGGTTAGGGGATTTTCATTATGCCAAGAAGTATGATTTATGGTTGTTGGTACATGGGGTCTGCATTTCCATTGGCATTGTTATAAATTGGGTCGGCTCTTGAAAAGCGTGAGGGTTATGCCCTGTGCGTTCTTGGTATTGGTTACTGTCCAGTGAACAATCTCT
Source organism: Picea sitchensis (assembly GCA_010110895.2). Classification (NCBI taxonomy): domain Eukaryota; kingdom Viridiplantae; phylum Streptophyta; class Pinopsida; order Pinales; family Pinaceae; genus Picea; species Picea sitchensis. The sequence goes on along the minus strand of SNQJ01S0041593.1, from coordinate 42,307 downwards.
GCTCCTCTGCATCGTTGCCTACCATACCTGGTGTTGAACTATCACACTATTTTACAAGCTAAGAGTTATAAAATCTTGTGGTTCCACCGTGCTTGTTTTGAAGGTTTTCCCACCTACTGTTGATATGGTCAACCTCCAGTCTCCCTGTGTTTTGGTGACCGAGCGAACCCTTGATTATTTCGTATGTTCATGGTTATAGAGCCCGATTTTGATAAACTCAACTAGTTGCGCTCTTTTCAGGTATCTTGTCGACTGTCATAAGTTGGTTGACAATGGCTTTGATTATTGTCTCGTCTCTGTTTGATCGGGTTGTTGGAAAGTTGTAACTGGAAATGAGAATTGGTATATAGTTGCTGCCTCCTTTTGTTGTGACAGTTGAATCGATAACCCAACTCATTTTTTTGATTAAATTGGTTGATTGGGGGTAAACAATAAAGTACATTCACATGGATGCCTCTTTTCGTTATGCGTTGGTCTGTGTGTTCCTACATCATGGTATCAATTGAAGTTGGTGGTTGTTGTGTGTTTAATTTGTCCTAATCGAGATCATTACAAATTGGAAAATTGATGACTGAGACTTGGTTGTTTATTGTGTATGGTTTATGGAGACATCATGCATCATTTTGCTTTATTGCACCATCAAGGATGAAACACGGGTTTTGTAGTATGGTTTCATTGCAAATTTAAATGTTAATGTTGTCAAAAGAATGGAATCGAGCAAGTTTTAAAAGATCTTGTTCAACTCAGTAAAAGACCTGTGTCTATATTTGATTTGAGAAATTACGAATTATTCCCATATTCACTATCCACTCCCTATTATTAAAATTTAATTATAGTTAAAATAAATTTTGTATTATGACAATTGAAGGATCGCACAGGGATGAATTGCATTGATATATTCTTTTGGTTTATGATACAGTTGATTGTTTGGTTTCTGTGAGCAGTAATCATGATCCATTCCCCCCTCATTTTAACACTTGTTGCTAAATGCAATCCCTCATATATCCCATAACCCTTGTTCACCCCCTACTCATTGACAAGTATTAAACAATTTGTATGGATTGGATTGCATGAGTTTGATATGTTGTTGAGCCAAATTTTGTTTCATATTTAAAAAAGTTGTCATGTATGGTTGTTGAAGAAACTATTTGCTAATCAATAATGCATACAGGAATGAGATTTTTCAGCAGAGGTAGCAATGGTCAGGGTAACAGAGGAAGAGGAAATTGGCACATGGGCCCTAGAAGGCCAAGGTTCTCCATACACTTTGATGCAGACTCGCAAGAGTTAGGCCAGTTATTTCAAGCTGAATTTTTTAACTGGATTGGGCAATGAGTGGTCCAACTTAGGCTTGAAAGGCCTCCCTTCCAAGCCCCACATGTCCTTGGTATTCCAGTGACTCCTCATGTCTCACTGCAACCTGAAGTCCCCGAAAACGAAGGATGGAAAGAGATTGTCCACTCAATAGTCTCCCAACATCGTGGCTGGCCTAACTTATCTCTACCTGCTCCACCTGTTAATAAAATTGTCCAAGATTCCCCTGTCCACTCACCAGTACAGTCTTCCCATGCAAGTAAAAGGTTAAAAACCGAGGCGCACCATGCTCCTGATAAAGGAAAATTCGTTTCTGCCCCCTCCTCACCCTCAAATGACTCTGCCAAATCCGTGTCCTCCCACATGCATTTGAGAGATGATTGCTCTCATGTGATCAGTGAGATTAGGCCTAAAGGCTCCACACAGCCTAGGGCAAATTCAAAAAGATCAAAGGGTGACAGCAGCAACAAGGGAAAGATTTCCTCCCAGAGTGGAAAATATGGATTTTAAGTGTTTTTATTTATTGATTATTGAGAACAGTTGACTTCTGAAATTTTGGACAACACACTATTTTTTGGATATTTTTTTGGAAATAATTTCAATTATCATCGATATAAATTGTCAAAATATGAAAGTGATGATGGGAGTCACAAGGATGGATGTTTTGTTAACTAGTTGTGTTATGATTTTTAAATAACTAAAGGGAGTCACAAGGGGTCCCACCTACTAGTTATTATTTATTAAAAACTCGTATTATGATTTTATTACTTTTCTCCCTTAACTAAAAAGTTGGTTGAGTTTTAGTTAACTTAACTAAAGAAGTAGTTCAACTACTTCAACTAATTCTAAATTTCTTAAAGGCAAAAGGAAAAGGAGGAACAAGAGGAGAATAGAAGGAGAAGAATACTAAGGCTTGCTATTTGAGTTTTGTTAAGATAATTCAGTTTTCATTCATTCTTTAGTTCAATGGAAGCCTAATTCTTTTTTATGATAGCAGGGTCCTATTGTAGACAACAAGATTCAGGGTTGAATTACATCATTCAGAGACTTGTTTTTCAGAGGTGTTGATCTATCTTTGATAGTTCGTGTAGACTTGTCTGTTTGTGAGTTAAATTTCATGACTGACAAAGGCTATTTTGCATAATCGAGTGGGCAACAATATGTGGCAAGCTGATCCAACTTTTAAAGTTCAATTTTTTACTTTCTGTCAAAATTCCTTCTATATGATTCATCGGGGACATCTAAGTTTGACTTTTGTCCAAAACTTCCTTAGGGAATTTTGTAAAGAGAACAATTCTTTTGATGAATTGGAATGAAATAAACAATTGTTTTATGTCTCATATGTTTTTATTATTGACTTGGTGTCTTTAGTTCTATTTCTATGTTTATTTCAACATCTATTATATTCTTAAAATTACATAAATAATGAATTTTTCAGCAAGCTTTCATTTCTAAAAAACCAACCTAAGCACTTGTAATCAATACTTGTGAGTTAGGATACAAATTTTGATGGCTATAAACAAAGGGTGATATTCCCGTCTATCTTGCTTTAGCCAAGCAAGGTCTGAAAATGCTTGAGTAATATCATTTTGTATCGTTTGCTCAACATTTATTTAAGGCTCATATTGGGAGATCTTCAATATCTCTCTAGTTGATTTTTATGCTTGATTATCATTGAAGACATCTACTTTGATATTGGAATTCTTTTTCTTGTTTTATTTCTTAATGGCTGTTACCTGTTGCAAGGCAACCTAATAATGAAACCCGATCTTCAAGATTAGACTAGCATTGCTTTAAAATTGTTTTAACACCATTCCAGACACTACTAATACTCGGGCCGAGCTTAATCATTCATGAGAAACAATTGAACAATATATTAGTGCCCAAGAACGTTGAGGGAGGCTAGACGTAGACATCTTAGAAATCAGCAATAACCTTCTCATTCCTTCAGCTTTGATATTATTTTCATGTCCTTAAAACCCTCGTGTTTCTAGGAGGGAGAAAGAGGCTTATCACCTAAAATTAATCCTATTGTTGAAATAGGAAGGAAGGAGCGTTGTGTTATCTACCCAAAAAAAAGTGCTCTAAGGAGAACCTTGTATGATTCATCAAGTTCGTTTTTCTCTCCCTTAACTATCATCCACAAGATGACATCTAATGGTAGCTTTCTGGTGGCCTTGGAAGATGCTTCCCTCCCTCGGTCTTCAACCCCGTTGGTGATTGGTAGCTTATATAGCCACCATATCCTTGTCCCAATTTACCACAAAACCCACCAAAGTCATTAAAAAGTATGCAGGATTTTTCAATTTGAAGAAGAAGCTACAACCACATTGTGGCATGTTTCCCTCTCCTCTAACCTAGCACCTACTACTCATCACTTCCTAAATTCAAAGAGCATCTTCCCTGGTTTTGGGAAATAAGAACTATCTTTACAAATGAACACACGGTGGCATTTTCTAATCCACAATCACAACATAGACCAATGACAACAATACTTACATCATAAACATTTGTCAATTCCTTGGAAGAGGAAAGGTTGTGGCTGTTATCTCCACTTTTAGGGATAACTAGGAGATCATGTCTAGAGGCCACAGTCTCTTAGACATGGAGTGCTCAGTGTCGATTGAATTTAGCATGGCCACAGGACCAATCTTCCTTTGACTTACTCTACGCTGCCAGTGACAACAACATCCATCACCATTGGCTTGGTCTTATGTCAGGAGATGGTTCTTGCTCCATGAGGTAATGGAGTAGGGTATCATGGTATGTTTCCTCGTCCTCAAAACCTTTGAATATGCATTTAATTCCTTTTGTTTCCTAGCGAATGCTTGGATCTTATGCTTTCCCATTTGACCGTAATAAAGGTGGCAGGATACCCTAGCAAGGCCGTGTCTGTAGGTTTTGGTTTGCCAGGGGATTTCTGAAAATCCATGGAAATTACGCTCCGTCATATCACACCAATTTTTTCTTCTTTCTGCAACACTCATCTATCCCATTTCGCAATGCGGGCATTAGGTTGGCTAACCATTTAAGGGTTGCAACTTGCCTTGTGAGAAGAAGGGGCTAAAAGGTCCAGAAGGTAAAAACAAGATGGAAAAAGATAAAATCCTAAAATAAAACCTCGAGATGCTTCTGCAGGGATCCCCAAAGAAAGTAATAAAAGGCTTCTCAACGAAACAGAGGACCCATAAAAAATAATAAAACAAGACCTATTAGAGGATAGGGGGTTTCATCACGAGCAAGTCTATTAGGTCCATGGGTACCCTATCGGTGTAACACTACTAGTAGTTGGTTACCATGCTAGGGTAGTGGCTCTTGGCTACATGGCCAAGAGAGGGGGTCTCATCGGGCAGAAAGCCTTCTCATTTGCAATGAAAATACTTGTAGGTAACACTACCACCATTGGTCCTGCCGCGCCCGGTGTCCCTTGATTATCTTCTTGAAGAAAAAGCAATATAGAATAAAGAATAAAAGGCATGAATTGGCTTGGAAGGTATCTAAGGCAGGTGCAGCATCACCTTCTACAAAGGCACCACCAATTAAGCCCACATTCCCTACTTTCACTACACCCATTGTTTGGTTTGCTTATCCACATCACTTACTTACATGGCTTGGATACGTGCTTTTATAGAACTTTCTTTTCCGGTGGACACTATTTAATGGGACACCACGTAACTTTCCCAAACTTGTATTGCGGGGGCTTGTATAATGTGTACATTATTTTAACGGGGTAATAGGGGTTTTATGCATGTTTAATAATATTGATGATGAGATGTGATTGGCATTTCTATGATCACGTGACTTGTGAGCCCATGGAAGTAGTTGTTGATGCGGGGATCATGTAAATGGCCGGTACCATATTTGGACATGCACATGGGAGATGATCGCCAGGACCTCCATGAAATTTTGAAAACCCTGAGATGGATCAATGATGTTGAGACCAACTGACGGGGAACGCAGACATGAACCAGAGGGTTTGCACCGAGAGAAGAAGGGCGTCTTGTAGAGCACCCTAGCGGACTTGACCTAGGGGGTTGTGCCCTCTTCACTAGAGCGTTGGCCTTGGAGGCCTAGGCGTCATCCAGGAGGTTCATGAGATCATCCTTGCTTCATGGGCCGTTTTTGGCGGAATAAGCAGGCGATTTTCCGCATTGTGGCAACTTGGAAGCCCAATGAGGGCTAGCAGCTTTTCTCGAGGCGCATTTTTTTCCCTAAGAAGGGATAATGTCACCCTAGAAGGGGCATGAATTATTGTCTTAGCTTGATTAGGGTTTCATTGCTGACATTTTAATGTAAAAACAATATGATTTTAGTATTTGGCCTTGTCGCCTTTTTCATGACCTAAAAAAGTAAAATTAAGTCATAATGCTTGTATAAATTGAGGGTTTACCTTCATTTCATCATCTCTCCGCTCCTCAGCTAATTGAGGTTCTGAAATTTACACCACTCTTGGGTTCTTGGAAATTGGTACACTTGTTGAAGGAAGACATTTTTTGGACTTTATTTGGCGTGCATTTCTCTTGGTGGAAGGTGTTACAACTTAAGGTTTGCTGTAGCGATTTCTTGGTTAAATGGAAGTGAATTTACGCAAAACTTCTTAATCGAAGATGGTTGTAGTAGTATTTTCTTGCATCTATTGTTATGAAAATTTTTTAATAACCCTAGGTGACAAGCACTCATTGAAGGTCCTTGTCTCATGACCCCATCAAGGTTTTAAGCCATTATTTGAAGTGAGATAGAGTACCCCTTGCTTTCCCCATCTTCTCCTACTAGCCGTTTTTCTTATTTGTTGAGCTAAGAAGGATAAAACACATCAAGGCCTAGTTCCCCTACACCTTGGTGAGACAATTTTCCCTAGGGTTTTGCTTAGTGAAGGCCTTGTTTTAGCAACACATTGCTTACAAACCCTCTTGTCTTACCTCTTATCAAACATTATTCAAGCTAGCCTTTTCCATTAAAGACAAGGAAGGAGGAGAGAGAGGCCTAGTTCCCCACCAAAGTGATCCTCTCTCCCCAAAGGTTTCATCCTTGAGGCCTTGCCATGAAACACCTCAGTTTTAACCCTCTTGTCCCTTAGGGTTTTGCAGCTTTCCTTGATCCTTCAACTTTTTGTGTCCCTCTTCTTTTGACTCCATCTACCCTAATAAGACACTAATCTAAGGCCTTCTTTGTCTTGAGTAACTTGATCACAACTTCAATCAAACACTTTGAGAAATTACTAATATTTCTAACCCTAAGCCCAACCTAACCTAAGATTAACCCTACTAACTCATTGTTGTCATCATCTTTTGTTATAAACACCTCTGTGCAGCTATCATTTTACTTTCAAAGCAATTAAATGGTTGGTTAAAGCATTATCTAATGAAGTGTTGATTTGTTACATCGAATCTAGAGAGTTTCTTTAGCATTTATTTAAGAATTGATATCGTAACTATTGCTATCATATGAACATTGACTTAGATCAATATTTATTGCTCAATTGCTTATATTCAAGAGAATTCATTGATTATATGAAGTACTAACCAACAAGCAAGCTTGCATGAAAATACATCGTTCTATTGTTGTCTTGTTCTCGAGTAAGTGATCTTATTGGTTATTACTTCTGGGCGTATTTATTGGCTATAAGCCATGACTTTCTGATCAGGTGTTAACTTGTGATGGGGATCATTATCACTCAGCCTTACTAAAATCTCTTGCCTTCTCAAAAAACCCAAGTTAGGGGGCGTCTCTCCCCGAGTTTACCTCCTAAATAGAAGAACTTTCCATCCCGGTGGCGATTGGGTGGGACCAGGATTTGGGATTACGTCGGTTGACCTCTTTTCAATCATCTACTTTTCTAAACTACAAGCATGCGATATGCGACCGATTTCTTTGACCTTCCTCCTAAATTCTCTCTCTACTTGGGAGGAGTTAGTTTATTAGTTCAAATCCGCTTGTGGGCAATCTAAAAGCCCAGTAGTGAGATTCTGAGTACAATAAAATTTCCTATAAAGATGGTGAGACCAACAAGTCCTTCAGCGTTGCGGTTCACTAAGTTATACAATCAAATCCTGAACTCATTCGACCACCGAGAACCAAGCAGCTTTCATGCATTATTGTAATGCATTACCTTCTATAGTCATGACTTGAGTAAAAATACATTGATAACCTGGTTCCACTCTGCATATGTGTTTGGAGTATGAAGAGAAACTCGAAAGGCGAGGTGCTACCAGGGGAGAATGGATTAAGAACAAAGACATGTCCTCCCTCTTACAACTAGGTACAAGATATGAATAATCATATGATAATGTATGAGCGAAAATGAACTGTCTCCCCTCTCACCCTTAGATCTTCATCCTCTTCTACACCCCTTTAGAGTCCAATTGAAAATAATTTTTAGCCTAAAGATATCATGCCTCAAAGTTGGTGTAGCCAGCTTTTGCGAGACACCACCAAAGGGGAAGCCACATGTGAGGGTGGGAAGGCGCCCGAGGAGATAAAATATTTTGTAAGATACCTAAAACTACCATCGTTGTCCTAGAATTTACTTGAACCCAGAGATGTCATGATCATCAATACTAGGAACAAATCCTATGCTCACAAAATAAAATATGATCCTCCCACAATTCTTGGCCCAGCCGAGCTCATTCTCACCGAGGCGCTGCAGTTGGGTTCCTAAGGTTCACGAAGTCAAGGAACTACCCTCCTCTCCCCTCTTCCAAATACAATATTTTGAATCGGTTGGCCAACATCAAAGAAGATGCCACTCTCCTAGACATGGTTTTGTCCACGAACAACAGAGGCATCTAAAAACATTCATGGAAGGAAATACTTCCATTGTAGCCAACCTCTCTTAAGGGGTAGATGAAGAGGATTCATCTATAAATAAGGTAGGTATACATAACTTCCAGATACCACAAAAAATCTCCCTTTTATTTTTTCTGAAACACAGTTAGATGGCACTCAGGTTAGACTGGAATGTAGGATGGCATGGAAGAGCACAGGTTGTCTTTCAGTAAGCTCAGGAAACGTGCTCTCTTATAATAGTCTACAACAAGCGACCATAGGTGAGATTAAAAGATGTGACCTTAGTTTTGTCCGCGTACACCCTGAAATAAGGCTGACCCTTAGTATTTAGGTAATTGATATGCCGGTAAAGAAATTACTCAATAATCTTAGAAGAGATTGGAAAGCTTTGGCCGGTGGATATCTTTCACTTGACGGGACACACTTATCAGTTCCTCGGTGCTAAAACATTATAGTCCTTAGAGAGGATTTCACCTTACATAGAGAGGGTCCCACAACCTAACATAAACTACATCGAAGAGGACCTAGAGGAATTATTATTCCATATTCGTTGAGGAAGATAGCATTCCTTTGGAAAAAATGGATTTAGATGATGGTATGTGGCACATGCACTTTGATGGTTGACGCTCTAATGAAGGTAACATGGTTAGCAATCTTGTACTCTCTTGGGGGAAAATTCATAACTTTTCTTACGTAATTTGGGGTTTTCTTGCACAAACAATGTCCTTGAATTTGAAGCATTATTAAGCATTGAAAACACCTATAACCTAGGTTGTGGTCACCTTACAGTTTTGGAATTCTAAGCTTGTTGTGAACCTTATACGCAAAATATATTCTCCTAACAAAAAGTTAATGAAGCTTGATACCCAAATTTGGGCACTTATCTCGAACACGGTAGCTCAACATCACTCATGTTAAGGGAATTGAACTCAATGGATTATCGGTTAGCTATTTTGCAGCCTCTCCTAATCAAAAACTTATGCCACACAAAATTAATTGTACTTTTCAATCTCTATATCATCCACATATCCCTGACAATTTAGAGTCATGGTAGGTCTTCCCTATTAATGAGAGCATATGTGCTTTCATTCAAATGAACATATAAAGCCAAGGAAATTATATCCATAGAGATAACAAGATTCCTAAAGGCTTGAATCCTCTAAGTTTATTTCATGAGTGATGTAGGCAATAAAGAATAGTCGAAAAGGAAGATTAAGGTGAAACCATCTCCTTGAACATTGGGACACGAGTCTTCAAAGAATGTTAAAATAGGTGCCCGATGTTCTAATGAAGAAAATGAAGTTTGTCAATATGCTTGGTGAATTTCAAGATGTTTTTCTTGGTATTATGAGGATCTTAGTGGTTTTGATCCTTCTCTTATACAACATGTCATTCCCATCAAGAAATGCATACAACCAGTTAGGAAAAAAATACCTACTCTGACCTTGCTTTGGAAGCAACTATTGAGAGGAATTGGAAAAACTCTTGAAGAGGTTGGAATGCTTCTTTCCGGTCAAGTATTTTGAATGTGTTTCAAGTTTGATTCTTGTTTGGAAATCCACTGATCATATCAGATTTTACGCGTTGATTTTTGTGCATTAAATTAGGCTATTATAAAAGATCACTTTCCCCTCCATAATATGGAAGTAATGATTAGCAGTAGTTATGATCACAGAGATGATGCCCACTTTGATCCAAATTTATGTAGGAATGTAGCAGAATACACAAATAACCATGAATACAAATATCGCGGTGGAAATAACACTCCATTTCATTAATATCAAAGAACTAAAATTTGTTTTACAGGCAGACATAATGGAAATAAATTAGCTAGGTAGTTAGTAGCTTATCTCTGAGAAGAATGTGGCAGCTATTGGCCTATGAAATATTTGTTACAATGAGGCTCAAAGGCCTATATATTATTGAGAAACAATGGAAACCTAAACATCCAAAACCTAACCTAGGAGATGAAGCCAGCCAAAATATATGGGCCTGTTCCGGAGGTAAATTGGTACATCAATTTCGAGGTCATGACTTTGGCATACTATCTCCATTTGATGCACACGATATTATGGTTAGAAAGATTTATCCGAGGACTACAAATGCTAACAACAAATATGAAGTCCAGAATGGACTCATATTAGAACAAATGTTGATGCCCAAAAACATCGTTTGGGGCCTAAAAACGACCTCAGAAGTTTAGGACCAGAAGCGCCAAAATAGTAAATTGTGCTACAATTAGAGCTGGCAGAAGAAACAATGAATTTGGGGGTCCAAGTGGAATAGGCGGTGGGCCACCAATATCCTAGATCAATTCTACCTCCTTAGGAAACAATGGTACCCATTGTGTTGAGTTCCTCCATGAGTGGAGGAAACTTATTGAACGGTCATGGTGAAGGTTGGCTGGTTTGACAACTCGATATAGTTGGGTCCTCTGTTGGCGGGTGTTCTTTATATGTGTTTCCATAATCCGATTAGTTGTGGCTTGTTCCATGTAAGCATATTGGGTTTAGCTTATATTTGGTGTGAGTTGTTACGCCATGTAGGATGTGTCAGTCTGAGGTGGAAAGTAAGAGGTGACTGATCCACATTGAACAGGTGCGGAACCAAGGAATGGTAGAGATCACGAGCTCGAGGTGTCCCCCTATGTATGGTAGGTAGTTGTATGGTCCATATTGGAGTAGGTGAAGCTTGCGGTGGAGTCCAGCAGTAGCTCATACGCAAATATGTAGCCACACTTTGTATACACGGAATTTGTGTTGCACCCGATGTTGATCGTGCCACTGCTTGTACTTAGCATTGGCTGCGCCCAATATGTTATGTTAATTTTGTTGCTTGGAAGATGTGTTGAATCGCTCAATGAAGTTGTTAAGCCTTGGTAACTTCACTTAATTAGACATGAGCGAATCAACCTAGGAAAGAGTAGTTGGAAGGGAATAATACGTCAATGGGACTATAGTGGTGGAGTCCAAGCCACACGAAAGGGTTGTGAATTCGATTGAGTTGTGGAGGGCGGTTATATTTATGTTGAACATAGGGAGAATATCATCCCATGTGCATGGATGCTTTGAGTTGTACATGCACAAAGTGTGTATGATCATCCTGACAGCGACCACAATGCAGCCATTAGTTTGGGGATGGAAAGTTGTGGACTTGAGTAGCTTGGTGTCCAACATTGACCACATGTTGGACCAAAATGTACTAACGAACATGTTGTCTCAATGCGAGATGATAGGCTATTATTGGGATCCCAAAGTGTACCCACTTGTTCAAATAAGAGCTTTACTTGATAGCTTATGTTGTGATATTTGTCTTACAGGCCGCCATAATGTCCATCTTAGAGAATGCATCGAAGCGACTATGAAAACCGCAGTCCATTACCATGCCCAGGTAGAAGGAAGGCGGAGCATGTAATCCATGGAGATGGATTCCCAAGGTCGTATGGGTGAGCAGCGGAGTATAGGCCTTGCTCCTTGATGGTCGGTTTAGCAATGCTTACCGGCCGGTCGAGGATCCCGATGTACTTCGACATCTTGTCAAAGTTTGCCAATGAAATACTTACTGATCTTTGCCACTATTTTCTCGGCCTCGAAATGCCTAGCGCTCGACTATAGTGATCTTCCCAAAATCATCTCGGCATGCTCACTTGAAGGAACACAAGGTGTCCCAAGTGACAAAACAAGGCATACTGGAGGTGAAAATTAGGAACTCAGTTACCCTCCAAGGTGTCGCTATTATTTTGAATTCTAGATTGCTCTTGTGAAGCTGACCAATCGAGGGGATCTTGTGACCACAAGGTTAGGCATGGTGTGGTTGTCATGCGATCGTTGGTCGGTGAGGGCAATCACGCAGCAGTATTGGTGTTGTCGTTCTTGTACTTGATGTTAAAATGAAACTATTGGAGATATGTGGACCACTGCCAGTGGTATGGATGTTGAAACTTCCCTTGTGTCTGTATGAACCTAGGGGTTCGGTGGTCTGTGTGGATGGTTGTTTCCTTCCCAAAATGTAATGCTTCCATTTATGACATGCCTGCACAGAATGGAGAAAATTCTTGTCATAAGTGGGATACTTTCATCCTGTGTCGATAGTGTCGCCAGCGTGATGTCGTGGATGCCCACCTACGTTGAGTAAGAACTTCCCTAATAGCATGTAGTCAAGGCATCCATCTCAATCTCAAATGGTTGTTGTAATTCTAGTAATGTGAGCATTGGGGCCGCGGTAGAACAATGTTTCAATTCTCGAATACCTTGTTGGGGATGCAGAGGAAAATATTTTTTTCTCACTCCTCCTTGGTGAGCTTGTCTCAAAGGGCCAAGTGATATGAGAGAATCCCAACCTTGAACCTGCCGATTAGAAATTAAAGAGACCAGTTGAAGGTCTGTTAGAGTGGTCGGGGTTGGCCAGTCTCCGGATGACTTGGATCTTGGTTGGATCACATCGCCGCGCTCATCAATAATGTATCCAAGATAATGAACCTGGGTCATGCCAAAAAGTACACTTCTCCCAAAATTGGCGCACAACTTGTGTTTCCACAGTGATTGGAGGACCTGTCGGATATGGTGGGTGCTCTTCCCAAGTCACGGTTGAAGATGAGGATGTCGCCTAGGTACACAGTCTACAAATGAGTTTTTTGAATGGCTGCAAGATGTCGTCCACCAGCCTCATGAAGGTTGTGGGAGTATTCATCAACTCGAAAGGCATGAACAACCATTGAAGGCCTCACGCCTTGGCTTTGGTGAGTCTTCCACACATCCGGATGGTTTGGTGGTGCACAGTGATACCCAGGACTTCAAATTCAGATCTTGCTGAAATATTTTTCCCTTTTGAGTTGTGGTCGAGGAAGGTCATCAATCCATGGGAATGGGTACCTATTCCAGATTGATGATCTTGTTCAGCGCTCGATAAATTGATACAAGAGTCTCAAGTCCATCCTTCTTCTTCACCAACAGTCCGGGCTCCCGGGGTGATGAACTTGGTAGAATAATGACCTTTCTACAACAACTCCACGGATGCGCCTCTTGATTTCATGCGTTCATGGATTTCTCCATGTAAAGCGTCGATAAGATGGATTCCATTGAAGGGGATGCACACGGGAATCGGTCGATGGGGTGCTTGATTTGGCAGTGCAGAGGCACCCCTGTGAGTGAGTTGAATATGTCCCGGTACTCCTCCGCGACCTTGTCCATTTTTTATTAGGTGTGGAGAACTCTGTCTGGAGGTCGTGGCCATAGTATTCTTCTTTCCTTGAGGGTGTATCATTAGGAAAACAAATTTCTGGTTTTGGAAATGATCTTGCTACTACGATGCTGCGATAGCAAGAGATGGCGACGGTGGTGGTACCTCTGGTATCCTGTAAAACATATTTCCCAAGGTAACAATAATAACACGAGGTCGAGAATCATACATAACATATCTCTTCCTGGTATGGTTGGCTTAATGATACATCAGAAACATCAAGAGAAGTAATGTCACATAATACCTCATCGGTGAAGGAGTTGATGATGATGAGGCGTGCACTTCTGGATTGGCCTTAAAGGTCTTCGTCGCAGGTAGAAGCCACTTTCGATGGTGTATGGTTGTGGGTGTGCTATGGTCGACAATCCCAGCTGCTTCACAACCCTCTGTTGAAATGAGGTTCTTTTGGCTCCCACCATCGACAATGAACTATTTTGGGGAACCCTTTACCCACATCGGGAGTGGAAGACTCTCTACCCTCCCTCTCGATCTTCAATTCTTCCTTTTGGATCTTCATTGTAGCAACAGTGGCATTGGGCTCACGCATCGATAATATATTTCCCTCTTTCATTCCCCTTCTTGGGTTTTGATTCAATGTCAGAGAATGCATATGATTGAGGGGAGTAGATCATCTCCTCGACCACTAGTATTGTTATTTGGCAGCCACTCACTTGTGTTGTAGGTGGAGCTCTTATGGAACTCACCACCACTTTCTGTCATTCTTCGGCCGTGGTGTTGTTCTTTGCTTGTGGTTTTGGTAGGTTGTCTTGAGCTTCCATGCCTTGGCTTTATCCTTTTTTATATGGTTTGGGGATACCTTTTAACGCTTTTGATTAAGTAGATCAAATCTCGCTTCTTCATGTACAACTTATTTCCCAAGGTAACAATAAAACCGCGAGGTCGAGACTCATACACAACATATCTCTTCCACAAGTATGGTTGGCCTAATAATACATCACAAACATCAAGAGGAGCAATGTCACATAATACCTCATCGGTGAAGGGATTGATGATGTAGGGAAGGCGACACTTCTAGTTGACGCAAAGGTCTTGTCCTTGGTGAAGCCACTCGATGGTGTATGGTTGTGGGTGTGCTATGGTCGACAAGCCCAACCGCTTCACAACCTCTGTTGAAATGAGGTTCTTTTGGCTCCCACTATCGACAATGAACTGTAGCGGGGAACCCTTTACCCACATCTGGGAGTGGAAGAGACTCTCCTCCTCCTCTCGATCTTCCAATTCTTCCTTTTGGATCTTCGTGGTGGCAATGGTGGCATTGGGCTCTGCATCGATAACATGCTTCCCTCTTTCATTCCCCTTCTTGGGTTTTGATTCAATGTCTGAGCATGCATTTGATTCAGAAGTCGTCATCTCAGCCACTAGTGACTATTTGGCTTGACACTCACTTGTGTTGTGAGTGGAGCTCTTATGGAACTCACACCACTTTCCTGTGTCATTCTTCGGCTTCGTGGTGTTTTTCTTTGCTTGCGGCTTTGGCAGGTTGTCTTGAGCTTCCATGCCTTGGCTTTTTCCTTTGTTCAGCGGTTTGGGGGCACCTTTCGCTTGCTTTTGATTCGTAGATCCAAAATCTCGCTTCTTCTGTTTGAATTTCTTCTCAATCTTGGCAGCATACCGGTATGTCATACCAAGCGAAGATATGTCAAGGAACTCCATTTCCTCATGAATGTATCTATGCAGACAACTGTGGTACTTCAGCACCAAATGTTTCTCTGAATATTTGATACCCAACTTTGTGCGCGAGGTATGGAACATATTCGTCAGCTCATGCACATCTTGATCCCTTTGTTGTCGCAGCGTTGTCCATTGTATGTACTTGTCCTCATAGCTCCCCACGGGATAATATTGTTCCTTGATGGTGTCTCGAAAAGAATTCCAAGTGGGTATGGCTGAGAAAAAAGAGGGTTCCTCCTCGTTCTTTTTCTCACAGTAGGTTTCCCACCAGTCTTTGACATGGGGGGCAACTTTGAGCAGTGAAAACATAATCTTCTCCCGGTCGGAAAAGTCATGAACCGAGAAATATCCTTCTAATATATTCAACCATCTATCTATGGTGTTTGCATCTATTTGGCCATCAAATATGGGAATGTAAAAGTTTACTTGTACCTTAAAAGGGGTTGAGCCTCCAGAGTGGTTGTTGGATGCAGATGCGCCACCAGTGGGCAATCGTTGAAGGATCTGGGCGAAGTTATCCATCATCGTGTTCCTTTGTTTTTAAAGGGCCTCCTCGAGCAATATTTTTATAGGATCTCCTGCTCCCTCATCTTTCTTTTCATCCCCCATGGGCGGTCGTTGGGGTTTGCGAGGCTGATCTTGCAAAGGTTCAACCAGATCGAGCCCTAACTCCTTATACCTCGAGCTCATTGGGGACATGCAAAGCGCTCTAATACCACTAATCCAAATTTATGCAGGAATGCAACAGAATACACAAATAACCATGAATACAAAGATGCAGTGGAAATAACCTTCATTTCATTAATATCAAAGAACTGAAATTTGTTTACAGACAGAATGGAAATAAACTAACTAGGGCGTTGGTAGCTTATCTCTTAGAAGAGATGTGGTGGCTACAGGCCTTTGAAATTTTTGTTACAATGAGGCTTGAAGGCCTATATATTATTTAGAAACAATGGACACCCTAAACATCCAAAAACCTAACCCTAGGAGATGAAACGCCAGAATATGGGCCCCGTCGGGGTAAATTGGTACATCAATTTCTCGGGGTCGTAAATTTGGCATACTATCTTCATTTGACACACATGATACATCGTTAGAAAGATCTATCTGAGGAATACAACTGCTGACAACGAATATTCAATCCAAAATGAACTTATATTCGTCGGATGTTTGATGCCCAAAAAATGTCGTCTAGGGCCTCAAAACGGCTCCAGAAGTTCAGGACCTGAAAAACTGCCAAAAATAGTAAATTGTGCTAGAATTAAGGAAACTAAAAAACTGAAAGAAACAATGGTGTGGATCCAAGTGGAATAGGCGGGTGGCCACCAATATCCACCTGGATCACCTTACTTGACGATTTTTTCGGTTATAATCAAATCAAGGTAAAAGGGGCAGATAAATACAAAACCACCTTTATTACTCATTGGGGCACCTTTGCTTACGAACGTATGCCTTCTAGCTTATCTGATGTGAGTACCACTTTTAAAAGACCTATGCAAATAACTTTTGACGATTTGATCGGTAAGATTATTCATATCTATCTTGATTATCTAATCGTGTACTTTAAGGGGCTATCAATTGTCTCCAAGTTTCAAGAATTATGGTTGGGTCCTTTCAAGATCGCGTTTGTCCTGGGTACTAACTCTTACATTCTAAAATATTTACAAGAGCAATTGTTTTCCGACAGCACTAACGGTTCTCACTTAATACACTACGTGGAACCAACTTGAAAAGTTTTAACGTTGTTTGGATTTTTTGCATATTAGTAGTCTAGTTTTGTTTTCATTCTCACCACTGCTTTTCAATTCTTCTTTTACTGTAGTTTAAATTTTTCTTGCCTTTTAATAGCTTCCTGTTGCTTTTGCAATTCTGTCATTTTATTTCTGTTGTTTTAAATTTTGCAGTCCCATTTATGTCATGAATTTTATTGGTTTTCATCTTTTTAGTTTGATTTTGGTCAAGAATAAGATGTTGGATCAGTTCTGCCATAGTGACACTCCTACAAGGTATTGTTAGTCAATAACAATCAAGCTTAGACAGTTGTTACGATGTTCCCCCTGAAAGCATATTTGAATTTGTTATTTGCTTCCACTGTTGTCTTATAAAGAAATTGGTTATCTCCCACTTCTACTTTCCATTTCTTCATCCATTTGAGAGTTAAAGGAGAAAGCCATAATTTTTTTCTCCTTGAAGTCAAGAACAAATTATGGTTGAATGATTATGCATATAGGGATAAACCCCCTCATACTTAATATTTTTCATGAGTTATTCCCAAATTCCTGGTAATTTTTCCATTAAATCCACTCACTTCCCCCTGTTACATGAACATTCTGGTTATACCTTCTTGATCTGTTGTTCTTGGTCTGCAAGACCATACATTCTTTGTTCTTAATCTATTGGAAACCGATTTCCCTGTGGAGTCACTAGTTTGTTGACGATAAAAAATGCAACAAGGATTTCGCCCGCAAAATATTACTAAAGCCTATCATTTAAACTATGCTAATGATATATAATACTAGTAGGTGGGACCCCTTGTAGACTGGAGGTTCAGAGATAGTCTTATCACACATTTTGCGTTGTTGTTTCGATGTTGCTTGCAAGTTTCTATATGATTGATGATGCAGTCTTGGTTTTGTTTGCGACAAAATGGCAGATGGATAATGCATTTTATGTGTTGATTTCGTTATTCTAAGCTCTAAATTCCATGTTATGAATGGATTATATTTATTGTTGTTACATTTGATATTGTCGCCATGATTCATTACTTGTTACACCTGCATAAGACATATGTTAGTAACAACAAGAAACAACGACAATGGAAAGAGACTTATGAAAAAATCCAAGAAGAGGAACTATACTATACTATGTTATGCTATGTGCAAGTGAAATTAACATGAATTAGTGTTAGTCCTAACTAGAAATGGTTAGTGGCTATGCGATTTGTATTGAGTTATATTGGGCGCATTTGATATATGTTATGGTATGGTTTTGGCAATGATTAATATGGATTGGGGTGACACAATTGGCAAGCGATATGTGCAAGTTTCGATGCATGGAATTAATGGCATGGGATTAATGGTGTTGGAGGCAGGCCAAGGGCCAAAGTGGAAAAGCATGGAGTTTTTAGGAAAGAAAACATGCATGAGCGAAGAAACAACTGGAAGGAAACACAACACACACGCATGTAAGGAAAACAACAACTAGAAGGAAAAATAGCACACACACATGGGAGGAAGACCTAATGACGGTAGGGTTAGGGTTTTGGTAAGGTATTGTAAACAGTTGAAGAGCCTGAAATGTATAAATATAGATACTTAGGTATCATAGGGGGTTCAGCATGAGTCGATGTGATATGTAATGTTTTGTTGTAAGACCTATTTTGTATAAGTTGTTGAGCCAGAGAGGACGAGGGAGGGTAGATATTGAGGGTTAGATCGCAGGCTATGGAGCCTGGTTTGATCTAGTCCGCCTCATCTAAGATCTCACCCGACTGAGAAGAGTTGTAAGCGCGTGGCGTTGTAGATGCGAAAATAATATAATAAAAGAGTTGAGAGCCAAATATTTGTGGATGTAGCCCCAGGAGGGGGTGAACCACAGTAACATATGTGTTGTGTGATGAATGGTTGCATATCTTATTGTCTGAAGTAGGTATTATTATGTTGAATGAATGAGTTATTCTATTGTTTGTTTAAGTTCTTTTGTGATATTGAGGGAATAACCTATGGATCTATTGCATAAGTCGTGAATAAAAATATGTTGCATTGACAAGTCATAATAATCGTTCAATATTTAGCTAGCTTATCTCACACTCAATCCTAGGCTGTAAACACCAGAGTCTTACAACCACCCATTAAATCTATCTCGGGTGAGACTGGGCAGCACATTTTGTGTGTTGCGTTGCCTTCTAGTTTACTAGGAGGGCCGATAGTTTAGAGGATTTGTTGGAAACCCGAACAGACATGAATCCCGGGTCAATAAACTCAGACATAATAGAGGAATAGTAACCAACAAATGGTTTTGTTGTCGTTGGTAGGAACATGAGAGGATTGAGTAGAGGATATAACTCGAAGATATTTCGGAAGCGTATCAAGAAAAGGTTAGGGAAGAGACCAATGAGCCATTATGAGGGAATGTTGAGGCCATGGAATCCCACAAAAGCAGAGATCAAAACTTGGCTAAGAACTAAGGAGCTAGAGTTTGCACAAAAAGACAATAGAAACMCTAGACTAACACCTCGCAAATATCTTGAGAAATATGTGTTTACTGATTTACACGAAGTCTTTTTCTGTGATTTTCTGCATCTATTGTAGGAGTGGATACTAAGGTTGAAGGATAACCATGCAACGAAATGGATTCAACAGATAGAGTGGACCCCAGTACAGATTGAGCAGCTTCAGCAGGTGAACAACAAGTTCACCCGCGCAGTAGACTTTTGGCTCGACAGTATTGTGGCAGGATTTATAATAGATTTTGTAGTCGACACAGGGAAGTTGTATAGCGCAACGGAACAAGAGTTTCTACGTGGACCTAGAGGAAGGTACATTTGATCATTGCATACTGTTATTAAGATACTGTTGTATAAAAAAGGTGTAATGACAATGGAGTCAGACAACTAAACTTCCTTGCGTGCATGGGGGAAGGGGAGAAGCACTAACAGGAAGAGGATAAATGGAAGGAGGAAAGGATAAGGGAAAGCAGGAAGAACCCTTGGACCCGATCATGATGGACGACGATCAGATCAAGTAGATCATGGCAACAGCTGGAAAGACGCGTAGCGAAGTACTCTACCAATACAAGATGCATACCAAGAAGAGAGTCGTATCTGCGAGGGAAGGCTTGGCAAGTGATGAGGAAGAGGTAGAAGATCTCTGGACTGTGGAGCAGATTGAGGAAATCTTACATGCAATGTATGAGAGGAAGATGAGAGGTCCAAGAACGGGAAGAGAAGTCAACAATCCTATCCATATCAATGTCAGTGTGGAATCCATAAACCCATGTGTGACTAATCAACCAAAGAGAAAACCACCGTTTAGACAACCGAAGTTCAGAAGTAGTCAGACAGCGAGAAGTCCATCCACACAAGGAACAACAACTAGAGGAGCGAGTTCAGGCAGCACTAGTCAAGTATCTACACCACGCAGAGGTAGTAGTTCAACATTTAGAATGGCAGGACACGATCCCACCATCAGGTTACCAGAATTTCGAAGAGAAGCAGCAAAAGACCCTGAGAAACACTTGTTTATTTGTGCAAATATCTGGGAAGTAAAAAAAATCACTGATGAAGATACCAAACTTGCGCAGTTAGCGATTATGCTAAGAGACCGCGCACTAGACTAGTATATGAGTTTAGATGCAAATAGTGCCCCTGGGACAACAAGGACACTGGCAGACATTAAGAAGCTACTAATAAACGAGTTCTAAAAATCGAGCTCAAAATATCAGTACATGAATGAGATGATCGAAATAAGATAGAAATCGGGAGAATCTGTATGGGAGATTGATCAGAGATTCAAGTGATTGAAGGGAAAGTTAAAATATCTCATGACCGAGATGCAACATAGACACTTGTTTGTCAATTCACTACTCCCACACTTAAAATATCCATTGCGACAACAGAAGTTCCAGACGTAGGAAGAGGCTCTGCAGGCAGCCCTACAATTGGAAGAAAACCAATACCAACAAATAGACCCAGCTATTGAAGAATTGAAGGAGGATTTGAATAATTTAACGTTTCAACTAAACTAGAATAAGAACAAAGACAAACGAGAAGTTGTTTGGTGTACCACATGCAATACGGAATGACACCACAAGAACGAATGTCCAACATTCGTGTAGTATATGGTAGCAGGTATGCCAAACCCGTTACCCATAGGAGGACCATGGTGTGAAGTCTGTAAGAAACTGGGTCATGACCCCTATCATTGCTCGATGATGCTGAAATACTAGACAGTCCCAAAGAATTCATATTGCACCATTTTCAAGTCAGTGGGACACGATGAAAAAGATCACAGAACTATGGAGTCGATGCAAGAAAGGACATCAGACACATATAAAGTGCAGGCAAAAATGATGACAGGGCAAGCCGCACCACAGTTTAACCCAGCTCCAACTCCATACAACATTGTGCAACAACAGTATAATAATGCGCAACAACCATACATTATTGCTCAGTATAATCAGGCACCGCAATATAATGCGTCGAGAGGAGATATAGCAGGCTACAGAGGTGGAGGATGAGCAAGAGTAGGTTTTGAACGAGGTAGAGGACCATTAGTGTGTCACAATTGTCAACATCTAGGACATTACGCAAGGGAATGTCCACTTCCACCAGCAACTTGTATGTATTTTCATGCATCGGACCACGATATAGAAGAATGTCCAACACTACTAGTAAAGATCCAGGAAAAGAGGAACTAGAACAACGAGAATGTTCAATGGATTTCCGCCGAAGCAAGGGATGAAGGACGGAACATTAATATAGTTACTCATGGAGGAGCTAAAACAAGGGACGACGTTGTTCGACAAGTTCCAACACAAAATCAATGGGTGAAAAAGAACGTTGAACCAAGGAAGCAGTTTGACGCGTAGAAGGAAAAGGAGATATTTAAGCAAGCCCAACAAGAATTTCAGA